>APFE030073066.1:59904-92196 GCA_000404065.3 Pinus taeda
ATCTGATCATGCGCCGAAGAGATCTCAATTCATCAGTAGACTCGCCTTATTTAGATCTAGACATTACACCCAAGAGATCATGATATTTCAGATCTAGCTCTCATAAGATGTTCAACCCAAGCACACCCTAAGCCAAAATATCTCCTTTGCTTTATATAGGCAAGCTCTTCCTCAAATCAAGGATCATGGGGCTCAATAATAATAATAAAATAAACAATACCACAGGCCAAAACCATGATAACACAATACTGTTGGCTAAATACCATGAGAAACCCCACATGTGGGCACTTAATTGCCTTGAAGTGTGTACACTGGGGTAGGCACCCCATGAATGGGTAACCCGCATATTTGGACGCGGTCCCTGCATGGTATACCTGCGGGTACGCACCTCCTGAACTGTTCTCCTGCGTACTTCTTTATTTTCATCAAAATGAGAGCCATGCCATGGGTGTTACCATCAAGTACAACATCTGAAACATATAATCATACCAGAACCATAATGCCAACAAATTACACTCCAGAGAAATCATCGGATTCCCCTACCATGGCCATGAAACTTCGTTATCCATGTCTAATATGTAATGACAAGCATTATACCAGAGATTGTCTACATCGCTATGAAGTCTCTCAATTTTTAAAGAATTCAACCACATCAGCAGTGTTGACAGATCCGTTTCCAACCCCGGAGACACATTTGGTTGCAACAAACCATGCTTCCACATCCCAAGTACTCATGTGATCCATCAAAAATCCACAAAATGATGTTTTGGTGTCAACAAGAAACAATGATTATGGAAATATGTTGTCATCAAATAATCAGGCCACTGATCAACCTAGTACTTTGACCTCGACTTCATCAGAAGTTGTTCCACCAATTGTACCTGAATTGACGATAAAGCCACCAAAGGGAGTTGTGCACAAATCAACATTCAACCCTCGTGCTCGAGTAGCTCAAATCTATAATATAGTGGAAGATCTGGCTCAATCACCTTCTTCTATGTCCACACTCGAGGTGTTGCAAAAATGTCCCTCCTAGAAACAAGGTTTATTGTCAGCAATAGGTGAAATAGATCCTACGAATTCAAATCTTGTGGTGTTTAACCATGCGAGATATTCACCACAGTTACCAGCACAATTAGCTTTCCTAATCCAAGTAAAAGCTCTCAATAAGAACATTCACCGAACTATTATTAATGAGGGGGCATCTACTTGCATTATGTCCATGAGCTGCTCGAAAACACTTGGTTCACTGCAATTGTTGCGATCACTAAATATGTTAAAAGCCTTTGATTGAAGAACATATACTCCATATGGGATTTTGAGTAACTTGTAAATCGAACTAGGGCACAAGGCAGTTACTGTTGATGTTGAGGTAGTTGACAAACTCCTTGATTACAACATTTTACTAGGATGTAATATCCTTAACCCAAAATATTCCTCAAACCCCAACAAAAACTCCAACCAAATATGTGCAAATGATATAATAACCCAGAAGTGTTAAAATAACAATGGAACAACATATAATAATGTAAATCAGAAATATAAGTAGATACACAGGAAATGTAGCGAGAAATGCTAAGCCATTTTCTTATACTAATCAATAAATGAGTACAAGAGATGATTAAACAGATGGCACCTCGACTTGCACAAGGCAAGTGAAGAAATACTCTTAGAATGATAAGAATGGCCTATCTGCGTGGATGTTGCTGCTGTGCTGCTGATGCTGCTAGAAAACAAATTATGATTTGGGGTTGCTCCCCTCCTAGGAAAAAGCTAAAACATTGGATTCTGGCTCTACTCAAGAAACCCAGAAAAACCGAGAAAGATTTCCTGGAATGGACTCACACTGATCTGCATCCCAGCTGCTAGAAAACTATCGTGCTACTAGAAATCGAATGAGGATTTGGGGTTCCTCCCTTCCTTAGAAAAGGTTGAAACTCTGGAATCAGACTCTACTCAAGAAATCCAGAAAAACCCAGAAATTTTTTCTGAAATGGCCGACCCCCAAAAATCATCCCCTTGGGGTTCTATGCAGTTCCTCAAAGAGGCTGATGAAACTACTGTTGAAATGCTGGTGAAACTACTGTTGAAATGCTGATGAAACTACTTCTGGAATGCTAATGTAAATACCTTGCCCGAGCAAGCACTCAAAGTCCCCTGAGGCTAAGGGTGAGATCTCTGAACGAAGACACTCAATGCACTAAACAGTGCCACAGACTAGCTAAACAGCCAGCGTGCTCTAAGTCAAACTGACTATCACAAATGCTCATAACCAGAATGATCCAAAATGAGGGGGCTCCTCTCTATTTTATAGCCTCTGCCTCTCACAATCCTTATGCTCACCTCCTCCTGCGTGATTACCCTCTTGCCATGTGTTCTTCCCTCGTGTGCAGTCCCTCCATGTGTCTGTGTGGGCCTCATTTCTGCATCCCCCTTTGGTCCCCTTGGCTCCTCCTCAGGTCACAACGTTGTGCTACTAGGAAGTGACTTTTTATTCTTAAAGTGAGTTATGTCCCCGTCCTCACTTTATTTATAAATAACTATAGAAGGAAAAAATTGGGAAAAATCGAATATTCCAATTAGCCATGGCTAATTAGGAATATTACAGTCTCCCTTGACAAAATGTTGCTTGTCCTCAAGCAACTGAAGTGATGGATGCTGCAAGATCTTCTCACTCTCCCAAGTGGCATCCTCATCCGGCAAATTCTTCCACCTCCCCAAGAATTCTCGGACCATCTTTCTTCGCCACTGCCTCTCCCTGGTATCAATGATAGCCTCCGGCTACAATACCAAATTCCCCTCATCATCCATGGGTGGTAGCTCATCTGTCACTGTTACCTGCTACCCCAATGCCTTTTTCAGGCATGATACATGGAAAACGTTATGAATCTTGCTGCCTTGGAGCAGCTCCAACTCATATGCAACCTGTCCAACCCTGCGTATCACCCTGTACGGCCTATAAAAGCGGGGCTTAAGCTTCTTAGCCCCCTTCTACTTTAGTGACAACTGTCGATATGGCTGTAACCATAGGTAGACCATGTCCCCTACCTCGAACTGTCTCTCCACCCGACCCCTGTCAGCATACAGCTTCTGCTAGTTCCTAAAGGTTAGGGTTTACTTATTGGTTTGGGGGGTAACAGTCGAGCCTGCCTACGCACCTCTTCCTATGGCGGCACCTAAAGGTCCTCTCCTTTCACAGTCGAGTGTGTTGTAGCCATGTTATCCTTGAGAGCTCGAAGAATATCCTGACTCTCTTGGATCCATATCTTAGCTCTTGGAGCCTTGCTATCACCAAACATCACGTCAGCAAAAGATAAAAGATGATACCCATATAAAGCATAAAATGCTGAGATACCAATGGACATGTGATGTGAAGTATTGTAGCAGTACTCCCCTAGATGCAGCCACCTCAACCATGCTCGCTGCTGTCCACTGACATAGTTATGCAAGTAGCCCTCTTGCCACTTGTTAACTATCTATGTCTACCCATCCGTCTGTGTGTGATAACTGGTACTCGATGTCAACTCTGTCCCCACCAACCAGAAAAGATCCTACCAAAACCTGCCCATGAAACGGCTGTCCCTATCATTGACGATGGTCTTAGGAAGACCATGTAGCCTGAAGATCTCTCTAAAGAACAGCTCAGCCACCTATGCTGTTGTATAGTGCGCGGATATGGCAAAAAAGTGTGTGTACTTTGTCAGTCGGTCAATGACGACAAAGATGAAATCCTTGCCCTATACCATGGGCAACCATGTGATGAAGTCCATCGAAATACTCTTTCATTTCCCCTCTGGAATGGGAAGAGGCTGCAATAATCCCATGGGATGGCTCATCTCTCCCTTGTTCCTCTGGCAAACATCACACTCCTGGATGTGCAGGAGTACGTCCTCCTTGAGGCCCTTCCATGAGAACCTCTCCCTAATGGCCTTGTAGGTTTTGGTAAACCCTTGATGTCCTGCCAATGGTGAATCATGTGATGCCTAGAGTATCTTTTTCTTGAGCTGAGACCCCTCAGTCAAGAAGATCCGATCCCTGTAATAGATGATCTCATCGACCACTCTGTACCTGTCATCTGTCACCTGCCCATCCAGAACCTCACATGCAAACCTGTCCTTGGACTACTCTACTGTTAGGGTCCCACCCTAAACCCCTTATTTATGTAGTGGGATCACGTCATAATAAAGAGTCAATAAAGCCCATATTAATAATTGTAAGTGGTTAACCCGCTATTAATGACAGGACCACAGTTAGTTGCAAATGGGCCTAGTATTAGATAGACGATATTAATAAAACCATGGTATTGATCCATGGTATTACATGTATGAGTCATATATAAAGGATAGAGAATCCCTGCAAGGAGCATCGTGTCTTATTTTTGAATCGAGCTCTGCTCTATTAGAGGTTGCCCCCTCGAAGAGGCCAATGAACATTGCTTTCTGAATAATAAAATATTTGATGTTGACTCTCACTATTTTATGTTCTGGGTATTTTTCTTCGCATATTCTATATTTGGGTACCTTTTGCAGGTTAAAAGCATAACAAGTGGTATCAAAGCACTTTTCACGACCGGTGGGATCTCCATTTCTTAGCAAAAAAAATTTGGCTAGAGACGTGTTCCGGCGTATTTAAACCACGAGATCTATCATTGAGCGCATAAACCTGCGGATTTGGGGAGGCATGCACGCAGGAAATACAAGAGGTGGTCACGCTTGTTGGACTCCCTTGTAACCCCTATGGGTACCCCTTCAAGTAGTAGCGCATTAGATAGAACCGCATACGAACTGTCTTCCACATACCTTTTGGGTATATCGAAAGCCCCCTAGCTCCTCTGCAACCTAGCCATACATAAACCATCGGCCGTCTTGCTGCTACAGTACACCGAGAACAACACTCAGAGAGATTACTCACCCGTACGATAAGGTAGTTGGGTGGTACGACTAAGGGTATGGTTGATCCTCCTTAGTTAGAGCCCTGAAACATTGGGTCGAGTACTACTGTCAGACCCTTATGTATATTGCGATTTGTAGCACCTGACACTCCTCGAGACCATAGTTCCCTTTTCTTGGGATCACACATCATCTCTGCCAGATCCGCCTCACACAAAAGGGTGCTGCAGAAATAGACAGCGGTCCGATCTATTAAATCCATCAGATCCGCAGTAGCAATCTATTCCACTGCTCAGAGCTATCCGATCGGCCATTCAAATCTCTCAGATCCACTTGATCTAAGTAGTTGTGTGGGGTTCCTATACAGGAGCATGATTTTCGTAGGACTTTTGACAGCGTTGACATTTTGAGGATTCGACGACTGCAGTATTGCTAAGGAAGGAGTAAAACTCTGTTAGGAGTTTTCAAAAAAAAAGTCTGAGATCTCCCAGGGTGCTTATTGGTGATCTAGCCCATCAGAATCAGGACGACGAGTTGAACACGGTGGTACCATTCAAGTCTTAGTGAAAAAAAAATATATATATTTGGCAGTCCCAAATTTCAAGAGCATCAGGTCGGTGCATGGTAGCAACTAGAGCTCAAGCTATGGCCAATGAGAGAATGGACAAACTTGAACAAACCTTGCAATCCATCCAAACTCAGCTTGACGATCTAACAATATTAATCCCAGGGGTAATCTCGAAGGGCAAGGAGGAAGCCCATGAGGAGGCGTATATTGGCAATGGACACAGTGAGGGTGAGTCTAGCCATTCTCTTCACCTCTGGGGCCCCCAACAACAATCCCGTCCGAGACCTCCCAAGTTGGATATGCATAAATTTGATGGTTCTCACCCAGCGGCATGGATAGCACAAATGGAGTAGTATTTCAATCTGAATAACATCTTCGATAATGAGACTCATCTTATGGTGGGAAGCATGTACTTGGATAATGAAAGGTGGCAATGGTGGGAATGGCATCAACGTTACAATGCACCTTTTTTTACTTTAGGACAAATTCAAAAAAGCTCTTACAGACCGCTTTGACTAGGAATCTTCTTTTTGGGTCATCTTACTAAGCTCCGACAGACTAGCATAGTGGATGAATATATTACAGCCTTTGAAGCCTTAGCCTTCCACACTAGGGGTCTCTCATATGTGTTCTACATGGAATGTTTTATCAGCGATCTTAAAGAGGCCATAAAAGCCCACGTCCAACTGCACCACCCTCCCACATGGATTGAGGCTTGCAAGGTAGCTCGTAACGTGGAACGTGCGTTAGCAGCCCTGGCCACTTACCCAAATTTCACCGCCAAGGGTCGCCCCACACAGGCTCACAGCATGACTCAAACACTTAAGGTTCAAAAGGTGTCACCTATAGAAATGGACGAAAGAAGAAAGCAGGGATTATGTTACTAATATGATGAAAAATACTCCCCAGGTCACAAATGCAAGGAGCCCAAATTTTTTCAAATTGATGCCACTGATTACAGCTCATCGGAGGAAGATCCACCACTTGAGGAACCTGAGGCAGTAGAAGAGGACAACCAAAAGGACAATGTCCCTAATGAACCAGTTATTTCACTACATGCTCTGGCAGGGATTTATTCACCTCAAACTCTCAAAATCAGAGGTTTTATTAAACATCGCCCAGTAGTAGTCCTAATTGATAGTGGAAGTACACATAATTTCATCCATCAAAAAGTCGCAGAAGTAGTGCATTGTTTTGTATGAGCAGTTTCTAACTTCAAAGTCCAAAGTGCGGATGGGGGCACAATGAAATGTGAAGGCTGATGTGAAAATGTCAAACTTCAAATGGGGGATTATCAGTTGAAGACCCACATGTTTGCAATACACATGGGTGGGTGCGACATTGTCCTCGGGGCTGAATGGCTTTGCACTCTTGGGCCAATCACAATGGATTTCCAGGAGTTATATATGAATTTTAAGCAGAACAACTCCACGCATACCCTCCATGAACTCCAGGCGGGAGCCGCCTCTATCATTAGCTCGCATAGGATGGAAAAAATGCTAAAAAAGGTCCATCATGGAGTTATAGATCAATTTAATGCTATCCAGGCAGTCGAAACCAAGTCTCTGCCAATTCATCCTGAGATGCAACAGATTTTAAATAACCATCTGTTGGTCTTTAAAAAGCCTCATGAGCTTCCACCCTCGAGAGGGGAACATGATCATAGCATCACCTTGGTTCCTGGGGCCAGACCCCCAAATGTGCACCCATACAGATATCCGTTCACCCAAAAGAATGAAATAGAAAAAATAATCAAGGAACTTTTGGAAGCAGGTGTCATACATCCCAGCATTAGTCCTTATTCATCACCAATGGTCATGGTACTCAAGAAAGATGGGGAATGGAGGATGTTTCCAAACTTCAGGGCCCTCAATAAGTTGACAGTCAAAGATAAATTTCCCATCCTGGTGGTTGATGATTTGCTGGATGAACTCAATGGGGCTCAATTCTTCACTAATCTGGATCTTCGCTCAGGCTACCACCAAATTCGCATGAAGGAAGTCGACATTCCAAAGACTGCTTTCCGAACTCATGAAGGCCATTATGAGTTCTTGTTCATGCCATTCGGTCTTTGTAATGACCCATCTACTTTTTAGAGCCTTATGAACCATCTTCTCAAACCATATCTCAAGAAATTCGTTCTTGTCTTCTTCAATGACATCCTCATCTATAGTTGCACTTGGGCCACACACCTTCAACATGTAGATCTACTCTTACATCTGCTCTGCAAGCATCAATTATTTGTTAAGATGTCCAATTATTCGTTTGGCATGGAAGAAGTTGAGTATTTGGGCCACATTGTGGGGCGTGCAGGTGTCAAGGTGGACCCAAAAAGATCCAGGCAATACAGGATTGGCCTCAACCTAAGACCTTGAAGAGCCTGAGAGGATTTTAGGGTTTCACGGGCTATTATCGCAAATTCGTCCACAATTATGGTATAGTGAAGCCCCTCATGAAACTCCTGAAGAAAAATTCATTCTTCTGGAATGAGGATGCACAGCAGGCATTTACAGCTCTCAAAAATGCCATGTGTTCCACTCCAGTTTTAGCACTACCGGATTTCACCAAATCTTTTGTCATTGAATGTGATGCTTTGGGTACAGGTATTGGGGCAGTCTTAATGTAGGAAGGTCGACCTTTGGCCTTCACAAGCCAACAACTAAGTGGAAAGAATCTGGGTCAATCTGCCTATGAGAAGGAAATGATGGCCATCTTACATGCAGTAGAGACCTGGCGTCCTTACTTACTGGGGCAACGTTTCCAAATCCGCACAGACCATCATAGTCTTAAATATTTTTTGGAGCAATGTCTATCCTCTCCAGACCAAAATAAATGCCTCGCCAAAATGCTGGGATATGATTATGAGATCGTTTACAAAAAAGGGCAAGAAAATAGTGTAGCAAATGCATTATCTCGCCAATTTGAGGAAGAAAGTACCCTGTTAGCAATTTCCCTTCCCATTCCAGAATGAATTGAAGAGGCTCGCAGGGAATGGTTTTCACAACCCGGGCTCTCCCAACTCATTTCTCAATTGTAGGCGGATCCAAATCCCACCAAGGGCTACTCGTGGCAGAATGAGATTCTTCGCTACAGGGACAGAGTCATAATATCACCAACATCTAGCCTCAAAAGTCGTATTTTGGCAAAATTGCACTCATCTCCCCTTGCAGGACATTCAGGCTTTTAGAAGACATATGCTCGCACCAGGAGATCATTTTTTTGGACAGGCATGAAAAAGGAAATCCTTACTTGTGTAGCAGGATGCGATGTCTGTCAATGCCACAAAGGGGAGACCGTCAAAGAACCAGGCACATTACAACCATTGCCCATCCCGACATCAATATGGACGGAGGTTTCTATGGATTTCATTACAGGTCTTCCAAAGTTTGGAAACAAGTCAGTCATCATGGTGGTTGTAGACAGACTTTTGAAGTATGCTCATTTCTGCACCCTACCCCATCTGTTTACACCAACTTTGGTTGCTCAATCTTTCATGGATCAGATCTTCAAATTGCATGGCATGCCCACTTCTATTGTGTCCGATCGTGACCCAATCTTCACTAGTAATTTTTGGCAGGAACTCTTCAGGCTACAAGGCACGCAACTAAAACTCAGCACTTCCTATCATCCATAAACAAATGGTCAAACTGAAGTCGTCAACAAATGTCTGGAAACCTACCTTAGGTGTTTAACTTCAGAAAGAAAACATCTTTGGGTACAGTGGTTACCTCTGGCTGAATGGTGGTATAACACCAACTATCATGCCACCACCAAAATGACTCCCTATGAAGCAGTATATGGTCAACTCCCTCCTTCCCCTACTTCTTATATCAAGGGATGATCAAAGGTACAAGCAGTGGATCAACTCCTACAAAACCGTTCAACCATGCTCGCCCATCTTAGGGAGAATCTTCATCAAGCTTAAAACCGCATGAAGCAACAGGTAGACCAGCATCGCTCAGAGCGCCAATTTCAAGAAGGGGATCAAGTATTTTTGAGGTTGCAACCATATAAGCAAACATCACTCAAAGACAAGGGTTGTCAGAAACTATCTCCAAAATTCTACGGACCATATCAAGTACTTCAACGCATTGGAGAAGTCGCATACAAGTTGGCTTTGCCGCCTACTGCAAAAACCCATCCAGTTTTCCATGTCTCATGCCTCAAGAAAGTGATTGGGAACAATCATAGAATTCAAACCAGTCTACCTGAATTGGACGAGGAAGGGTCAATCTGGCTCCAACCTGAACAGGTCCTGGACACACGAGAATGGCCCTTGCATGGCAGAGTGATTAAGGAAGTCCTCGTAAAGTTGAAAGACACCTCTCCGGAAGATGCAACTTGGGAACCAACCACTATTCTTCAGCAGTTTCCGCAGCTTCAACCTTGAGGACAAGCCTATTCTTAAGGGGGAGGGCATGTTAGGGTCCCACCCTAACCCCCTTATTTATGTAGTGGGATCACGTCATAATAAAGAGTCAATAAAGCCCATATTAATAATTGTAAGTGGTTAACCTACTATTAATGATGGGACCACAGTTAGTTGTAAATGGGCTAGTATTAGATAGATGGTATTAATAAAACCCATGGTATTGATCCATGGTATTACATGTATGAGTCATATATAAAGGATAGAGACTCCCTGCGAGGAGCATCGTGTCTTATTTTTGAATCAAGCTCTACTCTATTGGAGGTTGCCCCCTCGAAGAGGCCAGTGAACATTGCTTTCTGAATAATAAAATATTTGTTGTACACTTTAACTATTCTATGTTCTGGGTATTTTTCTTCACATATTTTGTATTTGGGTATCCTCAGAGTTGAGCCCTCTAGTCTGTATCCAAGCTCATAAGAGACAACGTGGTTGGTCTACATGAAAGGGCATCTGCTACCATGTTGTTCTTACCCTTGACATACCCAATATCAAAGTCATATGCTTGGATCTTGTTGATCCACTTCTGTTGCCTCTCTTGTAGTTGCTTCTGCTCGAGAAAGAACTTGAGGTTGTTGTGATCAGTCCTCACCTTGAACCTATTACCCACCAGATACTGCCATTACTTAGCCAATGCATGCATGATGGCTAACATCTCCTTGTCATATATAGAATACAAAATCTCGTGCGGGAGGAGCTTCCGGCTCTCAAATGCTATACGGTGACCTCCCTGCGTCCATACTATGCCGATCCCCTCTCCCGACGCATCACACTCCAAAAGAAATGGCTGCGTGAAATATGGCAATGAAAGCAACTCCTAGATAGCCCACTCAATCTCATCTCAATAGGCCTTGGGGTGCCTATAGCGACTGGTAATCACGGCTTGTATGCCCTGCTCAAGCTTGATGGTGTGCTCAAACCCCCGATCTAGTGGCTATCCTAGTGGAATCTCCCCAAACACTATGGCATACCGATCAAGGATAGACTGTATCTCTGGGTGTACCATCTGCCCTGTAGTTCCTACCTTTGATGCACGCAGCTCCACTACCCACTCTATGTCTCCCTTTCGGAAGACTGCCTCCATCCGATAAGCCGAGACAGTCTGAGGCAAATATGTGTGTTGTCCCCGTATCTTCTCATGCCTCCCTGTCTTCTCATCATCCCATTCCATCTCGAGGGTCTTCCAATCCGTCGTGGCTTTCCCTAGAGTAATAAGCCACTGAACACTTAGTATCATGTTGGTGTCTGGAATATCGACCACAAAAAAGTGGTGAGTTAATTTGTAGGTGCCCATCGTGACTAAAAGCTCTGGAACATAATGAGCACACGTCATGGTCTGATCTCCTGGGACCAAGACTTAAAACCCATTGAAGCTCTCTATTTGTATACCTCTCCGCTCAACCATCTGGGCATCGATGAAATTGTGGGTTGCCCCACTGTTAACCAAAACTGATACGTGCTGGCCACGTACTTTCCCTCATATGCATAGTGTCAGATACTTGGGAACTCCCTGCAATGCTGCAAGGGCCCTTCCGGTGGGTGAAAAAGATGCACCACCTGCTGCTGGGGGTGGAGGTGGCCAAGGTCCATGTATGGCATGGCTATCTCCTGCCTCCATATCATCCTTGGCATCCTCTTCTCCACTACTCTCGGAGAAGATCTCAATAAAATGTGCTTTACCAACAACACATCCATGTCCTAGTTCCCATGGCTCCTAACAAATGAAGCACAACCGCTTCTTCATCAACTCCCTCTTGGCATCATTGTCAAGCTGTACTCATCCTGGATTCCCCTTTGGAGGTGGAACCCTCACATCCTTCCCCTTAGACTAGAAAGTCTGTCTCTAGGGGTAAGGTGTTCGGGTCTTGGGTAAGACATCCTGTAAGTCCCAAGTCCTGCTGATAGCGTCCTGGAGTGTTGCTGGTTTAGTGGATTGGACTAAACCCCAAAGTGGCTCTGCTAACCCCTCAACATACATATAGACCCTTTGTGCCATGGATAGGTCTGGCACCATCACAGAGACCCTCAAAAAATCTGCAATGTAGGTCTCTGGGCTCCCTGTCTGTTTGAGCCTTGTCAGGTCAACAAAATGCTGCTCTAGATCCCTCTGATCAAATTGCTCCATCAATCTCCTGGTAAACTTGACATATGTCGTCACTGTGGAGTACCCTAGTGTAACCATCCCATGAAACCACCAATCCTAGGCCTCACCATCCAAATGCAATGTTGCCACCTTGATGGCCTCTGTCTCTGACATCTGGTTAAGCTGGAAATAAATGTCTAGCTTCTCCACCCAAGACTTTGCTGAACTGTTTGATGAACCATCAAACGTAGGCAAGTTGAATCTACTCACTGCATGATGGGTGTCACCATCATGTTAACGTTGGTACCCTCTGTGATGATCGCGGTGTCTGCTATCCCGCTGGAGCTGAACAAAATCTCTGAATGAGAGGGCTTCCCTGAACTCCTGCCCATAGGCCTGGTACTCTACAAAATAATCGCCCATATGCCTGGGCTCTACCTCCTGCTGGGTTGCGGCCCCCATGTCGGCTCCTAAGAAAGTGGGCATGGTAGAGTGTGTAGGGTCATGTGAGGCCACCTGCTGCGTAGTATCACACTGCCCTGGAAAATGGGGGGATGCGCCCGATCCCTCACCAACCTGAAAAACACGTGGGCTCTCACGCTGTCTAGCCTCTACTGCCGTAAATATCTACCCCATCACCTCAATCTGCCTCTACAAATCCTGCATGGATTTGAGGATCATATCCACAAATCTCTTCCTGTCATCATCTGCCATCATATCCTGCTGCTCCGCGTCCACCACAGACTCCTCTTGTTCTGCGTCCACCCCCGAAACACAGTCTCCCTCTCCGTAAGTGTTCTCCAACATATGCCTAGTGTCTCTGTATCTTTGACCTCTGTAACAAATATAGGGTTTTTCCCCCGGTGTCATAGATTTCTAGCTCCACAGGCTCAGCCAAATCTATGCTCTGATACCACTGTAATATCCCTAACCTAGAATATTCCTCAAATCCCAGCAAAAACTCCAACCAAATATGTGCAAATGACATAAGAACCCAGAAGTGATAAAATAATAGTGGAACAACATATAATAATGTAAACCGGAAATATAAGAAGATACACGAGAAATGAAGCGAGAAATGCTAAGCCATTTTATTATACTGAGCAATAAATGAGTACAAGAGATGATTAGATAGATGGCACCTCGACTTGCACAAGGAAAGTGAAGAAATACTCTTAGAATGAAAATAATGGCCTCTCTACGTGGATGTTGTTGCTGCTAGAAAACAAATGATGATTTGGGGTTGCTCCCCTCCTAGGAAAAAGCTAAAACTCTAGATTCGGGCTCTACTCAAGAAACCCAAAAAAACTCAAAAAGCTTTCATATAATGGCCTCACACTGATTTGCATCCCAGCTGCTAGAAAATTGTCGTGCTATTGTTGCTGCTGGAAATTGAATGAGGATTTGGGGCTGCTCCCCTCCTCAGAAAAGGTTGAAACTTTGGAATCAGACTCCTCAAGATACCCAAAAAACTTCAGAAAGCTTTTCTGAAATGGCTGACCCCCGAAAATCACCCCCTTGGGGTTCTACGCAGTTCCTCAAAGAGGCTGATGAAACTACTATTGAAATGCTGGTGAAACTACTGTTGAAATGCTGATGAAACTACTGTTGGAATGCCAATGGAAGTGCCTTGCCCGAGCAGGCACTCGAAGGCCCCTGGGGCTAAGGGTGAGATCTCTGAATGGAGACACTCAATGCACTAAACAGTGCTGCAGACTAGCTAAACAGCTAGCATGCTCTAGGTCGAACTGACTATAACAAATGCTCACAACCAGAATGATCCAAAATGAGGGGGCTCCTCTCTATTTTATAGCCTCTGCCTCTCATAATCCCTAGGCTCACCTCCTCTTGCGTGATTCCCCTCTTGCCATGTGTTCTTCCCTCCTGCGCAGTCCCTCCATGTCTCTGTGTGGGACCCATTTCTGCGATCCCCTTTGGCCCCCTTGGCTCCTCCTTAAGTCACAACATTGTGCTAATAGGAAGTGACTTTTTATTCTTAAAGTGATTGATGTCCCCCGTCCTCAATTTTTATTTATAAATAACTATAGAAGGTAAAAATTAGGAAAAACCGAATATTCCAATTAGCCATGGCTAATTAGGAATATTACATAGGAAGGCCTTGGGTATATTCTACGTCTGTTGTCGTTTCCATGTACTTTTGTACAATTGCATTCCCTTTCAAGGGTGGAATCACAGTCATTGATAGGCTAGTCTTTTTTGCTAGTAGTTCACAAACTATGAGAAGCATTCTGTTGATGCACAAAAACCCACTATCATTTCAAAGTGTTAGAGTAGGTCTCCTTAAAGATCCTTCCCTAATGGGCACTTTCACCCTCTCGTCACCATCTGGTTTGGTAGAAGTGGCAAGATTAGAGACTTGTAACATGATTTCTTCTACATCAACTGATTTTACAAATATTTCCAACTACTTTGAAATTGATGGTCATAGTGAGGCATTGTCGTTAAGCCTCATTGAATCATCATAGCAATCAATTTTTTGGGCTTGTGCAGCACACCCTAATCCACACTCAACAATTGTATGGGTAGATAGATCATTAGAATATGGTACTTCTTCGAATCCTTTTTCACGTATACATTCTACGGATGAAGGAATTATCAAATCAATGATGATAGGAGAGGCACCGTGGGAGGATTATCATCATCATTCCCACCTTCCAGATGACAATGAAGATTATTCAAATGAACTAAATCACCCATCGATCGTTGATTTCTTGTCAAATTCTGTAAATACTATAGATCTTAGCATAATTTGTCAAACATATAAGAAACAATTTCTATAAACATTTTGACCAAGCCTAACATTGTAGAAAACATTCATGTCGGCAAATCTTGTTCTCCATTGGAACTTGATAATTATTGTGCTCTTTTTAGCGAATTTTGAGATATTTTTGCATGTTCATATGAGGAGATATCAGGCATTGACTCAAGTATTGTTGAACATGATATTAAAATGTACCATGATGTCAAACCAGTACGATATTAAAGTAGCTACCATTAAAACAGAGGTTGAAATTTTTTTGCGTGATGGCTTCATTTTCCCTATACCTCTTACTGATTGGGTATCTAATATTGTTCCATTGATGAAAAAAAAGGGACAATTTGAGTGTGCGTTGATTATAGGGATCTAAACCAAGCATGTCCAAAAGATAATTATCCTACACCTTCTATCAACTAGATTATTGACGAATGTGCCGGATGTGAAATCTTTTCATTCATGGATGGATTTTCTGGCTACAATCAAATCAATATCTGCCCACAGGACCAATCGAAAATTGTTTTTATTTGTCCATGGGGCACATTCACCTATCGAAAGTTACATTTTGGTTTGAAGAATGCAAGGACTACATTTCAGAGGGTGGTGAATTATTCCTTCCATGACATCAATCACATTTTTCAAACATATCTTGATGACTTGCCTGCTCATTCACGAAAATGGACTGATCACCCGCAACATTTGAGAGCAATATTCTTATGGTGTTGACACTACAAGATAAGACTCAATCCACATAAATGTGTGTTTTGTGTTGGCTCTGGTCGATTGCTTGGATTTGTAGTATCAAAAGATGGAATTCGACTTTATCCCATTAAGGTTCAGGCAATCCTTGACTTGCCTCCACCTTCAAACTTGCTAGAGATACAGAGACTTCTAGGGAAGCCAAAATTTCTGAGGAGGTTCATTCCAAACTATGTTGAATTAGCTAAAGGTTATACGTGTCTATTGAAGAAAGGGGTACTCTTCCATTGGGACCAAGTTGCACAGGCTTCTTTTGATGCTCTCAAAGTTTCCCTAATTAGAGCATCATTGATGTATGCCCCAAAATATCAAAAAGACTTTTACTTGTATCTCGCCACTGTAAATACAACCATTGGTATGGTTTTACCTCAAGAGGAAAGTGGAACTAAACATCCTATTTATTATTTAAGTCGTATTCTCAATGATATAGAAAGTAAGTATTCACATGTCAAAAATTTAGCCTTGGTAGTTGTTCAAGTTGTGCAGAGATTTCGTCATTGCATCCTCCTCTGCAAAACTAACAATATATCAGATTGCAACCCTATGACATACATTTTGTCACGTCAATTGTTGGGGGGCAAGTATTTTAAATGGATAGTTATCTTGCAGGAGTTTGATTTGGAATTCATCATATATAAATCAAAGAAATCTCTTGTCTTTGTTGAGTTACTTTGCGATCTTCCCTCATCCTCCAATGATTTAACATCAAAAGCATCAATCTTGGATGAGTCTCTATTTCTTATCTCATCAAGTGATCCATGGTATGGAGATATACTAGTCTATCTCCAGACCCAAGCTTTTCAGCCTAATACCTCTCGCTCTGAACAACGACATACTCGATACCAAGCCAAAGATTATCTAATCGTTGGTGATACACTTTATCGCCGTGGTGTCGATACAATTTTACGTAGGTGCCTTACTCATGAGGAGGCTGAAAAAGCTTTGAATGAGTGTCATTCAAGTGCTTGTGGGGGGCATTTGTCTGGTTACACAACTGCACAAAAAATTCTACGAGCTGGTTACTTCTGGCCAACCATATTCAAAGATTGCATTCTTGCTATCAAAAGTTGCCATGCTTGTTGTTGGTTGATAAAAGGTGTCTTTTAAAACTCCTAATTACCCCACATAAATCATCAACCTGGGCAAGTCCTTTTATTCCAAAAGTGTACACAATATGTGCATGCTATGAATCCAGAGAGCAATGTTTCTTAAAATGAAGTATAAACCTTTGATACAAGAGTAAGCGGATGCATTTATAAAACTCAAATTGCACCTGCTAAAGGAAATATTGCATCTAAACATCAAGACTTAATCCTCTACTGAAATCGTAATCAAATCTCACACAAGCAATTCAATTAACAATAGCATCAACCAAGAGCATAGTAGTAATAACCAATCTCTTCTTATCTGATTCAATCTAAATCACACTCAATCTCTACGAAGAAATCCAAATGGAAATGATGTCAATCTGAGAGTTCAATAGAGATAACCAAACTCTTACGGCTGATTAAATCAATACAATTCACTGTCTTAACTGCTAAACAATTTAATCTACAATAAGCGTAAATAGAATCAAATGACAGTGTTGTAAACTATCTAAATAAAATGTATTGACTTCGATATATGAAAGCAGTAAATAGAAAATAAGATAAACTCACAGAAAATGGGAAAATTATCAAACCAATCAAACTTGAGAGAATCAGAAATTTATAACACAAGGGAGCAGTTTAATCTACCAGGGGTCAGGCCCTTAGCCACCAGCGAATACTGTTGAGCTACTTCAGAGAATACAAATGAACAAAAACATCAATTATATATTAATCATTGAACTCAAGTCTCATTACAATATGGTCATGTTCTCCAACAACATGAGTCTGTAAATTAAAATTACAATTTGAAATAACAGATATCAATCCCCTTTCCTCCTACAATATTTTTCTTTTATAGTCAGAAAGAGGTGAAAGATAAATATGATCCCTCGGGATCTCCCAATCCTGAGGGATTCGCAACTAAATGCTATCTTCAGACACCCTTCATATTTGGCATTGATCCTACTGATTCATCCCGCGATCTGAC
The DNA here is from genome assembly GCA_000404065.3 of Pinus taeda. NCBI lineage: Eukaryota > Viridiplantae > Streptophyta > Pinopsida > Pinales > Pinaceae > Pinus > Pinus taeda. The sequence goes on from APFE030073066.1 coordinate 77,485, forward strand.
TACAACCAACACACCCCATTCATCCTTTGTTGGTTTATGATGTTTCGTCGCTAGGGAACAACAATTGTTCCTTTCGTTGTTTTTATGCATAAAAAGGAGTAAAAGTTAGTTACGATAGCTAAATCTTAACTAAGAGTATTTCATCCGTTTATTATCATAATCCATCAATATGTTAGCGTATCGAGATATGAAAGAGATAGAAAAGAGGGAAAAGGTGATGGAATTAAGAGTAAATACATACCCATTTCATAACTCAACATACTCCCCTGCTTACCCTGTTTCATGTCCTCATGAAAAGTAAGTAGTTCTTATGTAGTGCAGTTAAAGAGTAGGCCAGAGAGAAAGCATTAAAAAATTGGTCTAAAATCATGATGTTGAGCTAGGAGTGCAAAGGCGAGCCCAACCTTTCCTTCAGGAAATTCGTAGTTAGCCTGATAACCTTTAGGGGGATACCAAATAATGGGGCTCCAAAACCGACATCCTAACCAATAAGGTCCTTCTCTCAAAATAAGATTGCTATAGGTGACCAAACGGGTTGCAGCTGCTTTAAAATTTCTGTGATTAAATGGTTCCCTATCTTGCACACTACTGGTGGAGATCATCCATCTGAGTTTAGATGCAGTCAGAGATCTTTCTTGAATGGAGAGGAAATATGATACTCCTTTCTATACAATCTCCTTGTGAATGGGCCCTAAAGTTTTAATCACCCCTTCTCTTGTCATCAGACTCTTATGGTTGGCAAACATTTGTAAGGGGTGCTTAGGTTAACTTCTCACCCAAAGATTTGATCCATGTTCCTGTCTTTGAAATGCATTATAAGCTTTAAATCATTTGAGTTGGTTAACTACAAATGAAATAAAAGGTTGTAATTGAACATCTCATACAAAAGGGTTAGGGTTCTTTTCCACCTCGTTCTCTAATATAAAATTGTGCAGATAAAACTCACAAAAAAACCTTTGGACCTTTAAACCATGTTGCTTGCAGAAATTTATAAAATCTTCAATTGTTCCTAATGCAATTGGTTTACCAGCTCTTATGGCTTTAATTTTCAATAACAGGTACCGTTCTAACAAAAACAAGGCATAATTGGTGGTGGGAGACCTGCATGCCAAGACATCCAAATATAGTGAGCAGATGGTGTTTGTCTGACTTATGACTCTGTCTAGCTTGAGCTTGATCTTCTCCATTTTTTCTTCTGCCTTTCTGCATCTGTCAAATGTCTTTCTCTCTGTTGTATTCATTTCCCGAATTTGTTTCTGTAACTCTTGATATTTCTACCGGGAAACAGTTTCTTGTTCAAGTTGTTCCAACGCGAGCCGAGTTTGTGCCAATTCTTCCTGAAGATTCAATATAATGGGGTCATGGTGTGTCATGATGTCTTTGGCTTGTATGCCCGTCTGAGTGCTTATGCTATAATAAGGGATATCTTCTGCCTATATTTCTTTATTGTGGGAGGTCCAAACCTCCATCTGAGTGCCCATGCTATAAGAGGGTACATTTTCTACCTATACTTCTTTGTTGTAGGAGGTCCAAACCTCTATCTAAGTAGCTACATCTACTAAATCTACATGTGGTTCCTCTTGAGTGATAATTGTTTGAGTAGGTATGGGCTCAATTTGATCATATAATTCTATTTGCATAACCACATTTACTACCTCAAGGATATTGTTCGGAACCTTTCCCATTGTGATTTATTTTTTATTTTTCTTCGAATCCTCTTGACTATCTTATGAAGCTTCTGATGTTTTTTTCTTAGCTTCTTCAATTTCATTCTAGCTCTATACCTTTCTGGAGGAGTAACTGCTCTGCTGATAGTCTCGTTAATAGCTTTTGCCTCTAAAGAGCCCAGTTGTTCACCCTGGCTTTGTTTCAATAAGATCATGTCTCAAGATTGATTATTAGATTCCCGAATAATCTATGTCTCTGCTTCTTCTTCTTGGCCTATGTTTTCTAGGTCTAGACCTTCATGGTTTTTTTCCACTAGGAGCGTGTCACTTGATTGGTTCTCTAATTCCTGAATAGCCTCTGTATCTATTTATGCTTCACAGTTTGTATCTTTTGAGGGAGATAGAATTATGGTATAGCCAAAATTCCCAGGAGATTGGGTTTCTCCTAAGTTAAGATTGAGCAATCCTTCAGACTACATGTAGACATTTATGTTGGCCAGGACCTGGGCCATCCTTGTCTCCAAGTCATGCAACAAATCATCTTGATAACTCATATTTGGTGTTGAAGGGGGTCCCACTTTGTTTCTTCATTCATCGTCAGAATTCCCTTCTCCTTCCGTGGGTTCTGTTTCAGGGTTATCTTGACCTCCTAACTCTAGTTGCAAGTCTTGCTCATTTACTGGGCTGGATAATTTTATGGGTTGGCTAGTGCTACCTTGAGGATTTTTAAACGCTCCCTGTTTTGACTTCAACCTTGTAGATCATCTGCGTTTGTGAGGTATGCTTCCTGAAAGGGCAATCCTTTTTATTTTTGGAACAAGGATAGGTGCTGGCAGGTTTTCACCTATTTCGAGGGCCAATATGAGATCATCCCAGGTTGATTGTTGTTGGGCAAGGTTGTGACTAACTATTAACTTGATCAAACAATGCTGGCTAACTACTATTTCTATGCGTTGAGACTGTCTTAGCCTCTTGGCAGTGTCATGCAATAATGAATTCAACAGTGCAGGCAAATTAACAGAGCATTTTTGTTTTAAAACTGCTAAGAGTTTGAGTTGTCGCGGCCTTACCACATATTTACGCCCATCACAGGTAATATAATTTTGGACAATCCATGCCAATTCTTCCCATGGCTCTCTGAGAGAAGATGGTTGAATTCCTTTACCCTTCTTGATTAGCTCCTGTCCTTCGTCCCTAAAAGCCTCCATAGTGTCATGCAACTTTAATCACTTGCTAGCCCATATTGGTCCTTCTGTCGGCAACCCAGAGACTTCTTTTGTCACAAAATCTATTATAGTGATTTGTCTCCCTCTTACCAAGGATTTTCCATTTTGCAGATGCTGTAAAAAATCAATGGTGATTTCCGCGTTGGGGGGTTGAAATATTGTAAAATATGTTTTCCATCTTGCGCAAGCTAGAATTTCCCTGGCTTCATCAGAGACAGCCAGTGTTAAAGGTTATCGGCGCATTTTTCTTCCTCCCATGATGCTTGACTTCTACAAATGATTAGTGTAGTGGAGAAATCACAGCAATGAATAGAGCCAAGAGATGGAACACAAATGGTTGTAATGGCTCTATCAGGTGATGCTTTATAACATAAATACCATTATCGAGGACTATTGTGATGCCACACACTCTGTGATCATGGGATGTCATATTGTTATACAAAATCAAATGAAAAGATGACAATGCATGCATAAGTATACTGGAGGTCCTCGCCCCCTCTCGAAATGATAGGTCGCCTACGACCGAATGAATGAAAGGATGACGCGCTAGCTATGAAGTACAGGGGTGACATATTGGGTAATGAAAGTGGCAAGGTACATATATTAATGAAAGGATCATAAAGGATATTGGAGTAATGAAAACAAGGCATGTAACAAGAATTATCAATAAGTGATAAGATGTCGTGAGGTGATGCGATAAAGAAAAAGGACAACATATGCAGGAAATAATACTTTACCGTCGTTATTCCACTTAAAACTGTTGTGATTGATTTTTAAAAGATTAACTCATGCATAAAGGTTCATGGTAAGTTAGGGACACAATCTCTTCGTAGAAAAGATAGAAACATAAGAAGAGGGCATTATAATAATTATTGATGTAGAAAATAAAACTTCAATACCATAAGCAGAGCTTCTGTTGCCTGTAGGCATCCATAGCCTCAACAGAGTTGCTTTCTAACCCTTGGGAACCATGGTCCTCTATGTATAATTGGGGAAGTGCATTATGATGTCCATAGTAGAGACCAATGTGTTGGCATGGTAGCCAGATGAACACATTGCCATTCACTGGGAAGTAGCAAAAGTGGTCAAGCTGGCTCGTGATGAGACCTCCTATTCCAAGGACTTTGTTTCTTGATGCATCCATTGGATCATATCCCTGGTATGATGGCCACAGTGGGAATGCCACTTCGCCCCTTCCTTATGATCATGGTAGGCTAGCTCGTGATGAGACCTCCTATCCTCCATCTGTGGAAAAATATAAATGTTAGTGATATATATAATATAATATATATATATATATATATATATATATAATATATATAAATATATATAAATTATATATATTATATATATATAATATATATATATAAGCACTCCCCATTTTATATGTGAAGGGTGGCTCAGAATCTTAAGAGTAGTGATGGCAAAAGAAGTTTATCATATCAATAAAAAAAAAATTATAATATATATATATATATATATATATATATATATATATATATATATATATATATATATATACCTATAATCTTATTGATAATAAATGGAGAGAATTATATGGGATGGGGGAGAACCAACATGGTATAAATAACCAATCAATTTGATTTATAATGGAAATCAGGACAGTGAAGTGATATAGATAATTGTGTCCTTTCTTTTTTGAACATCACAAAGAAATCTTGTTAAAGATGATAATATTCAAGATATTTGCCTGTTTCAGTAGACTCCATACTTGTTGTCCTTAAATATGTATTGTATTTTTATGCCATAAAGAGGATCATAAAGAGTGAACTACGATGGCCTAGGAATGATCATGCAAGGGGGAGAAAGGGTGTTCTCAAAAATACTCACAAGATGTTTTTCCCTAAGGGGAATAGAAAAATAAAACACACACAAAAATTGTTGTTCCCTATAGGGAACAGCAAAGTAAAACACACCTGAAAAGTGTTTTTCCCTATAGGTAACAACACCTGTTCCCTGTAGGGAACAACAAGAAAAAAACATGTAAAAATTGTTGTTCCCTATAGGGAATCGCAGTTGTTCCTTGTGGGAACAACAAAGAGAAAACACACGCAAAAAGTGTTGTTCCCTGTAGGGAACAACAAAGAAAAATGCACGCAAAAAGTGTTGTTCCCTATAGGGAACAGTAGTTGTTCCCTCTAGGGAACATCAAAGAAAAAATACACGCAGAAAGTGTTGTTCCCTATAAGGAAAAACAAAGAAAAAGAAGAAAAAAATACATGCAAAAAGTGTTGTTCCCTATAGGGAACAATAGTTGTTCCTTTCATCGTTTCTCTGCATAAAAAGGAGTAAACATTAGTTACGATAGGTAAATCTTAACTGAGAGTAGTTCATATTTTTCTTATCATAATCCATCAATATTTTATCATATCGAGATATGAAAGAGATAAGAAAAGAGGAAAAAGGTGATGGAATTAAGAGTAAATACATACCCATTTCGTAACTCAACACTTGCCAGATATTTGACCATAAAACCATATTACCACCTGCACCACTGCATCCAGTCGTTGTTGTTGGCCCATTCGCAAAATGGTGCATTGACTTTATGACATGTAACCCCACCTCGGCCGAGGGGCATGGGTATATTATAGTTTCCATTGACTATTTTACCAAATGGGCCGAGGCAATGCCAACATTGAACAACAGTGACAAAATGGCTGCTCTGTTTTTCTTTAACCATGTGGTTGCCAGGTTTGGTGTACCACAAGCTATAGTTACAGATCATGGGTCACATTTTCGCAATCACATGATGGTCGAATTAACTGTCAAATTAGAACTGTCACATAATAGTTCTACTCCATACTACCTGTAAGCTAATGGACAAATTGAGGCTATCAACAAAGTCCTTAAGCGCATGTTGTAAAGAATGACTGGAGTTCATAAAAGGAATTGGAATTTAATCTTATACTCGGCTTTGTGGGCATATCGAACCTCGGTGAGAAATACAGCTGGATTTACACCCTTCCAATTGGTGTATGGTTTGGAAGCAGTCTTACTAATCCAATGTGAAATCTTGTCTCTCAAACTCGCGATTAACCTCCTATCTGACACTTCTGAAGGAGAAGTGCATTTCTTGGAGTTAATTCATCTCGATGAAACTTGTTGTGATGCCGTAGTGGCTAACGAGGCACATAAAAAATGCATCAAGGTGTAATATGATAAAAATGTCAAGCCTCGTGTCTTCTCAGAAGGTGACCTAGTCTTGCTTTACGATCAGGATTCTGATAAACTTGGAGCAGGAAAATTTGAACCGCTATGGATGGGCCCTTATATTTTTAAACATGTGTTTACGAAAGGTACCTATGAGTTAGTGGACTATGATGGGATTCCCTTGTCGTAGCCCCGAAACGGGTTGTACCTTAAACCTTACTATGCTTAGTTAAATGTAGTAAAACTCATTGTATATATGCTTTGATTGGATGTGTGTGTGTTTCTTTTAGAGTTCTCCTTTGATTAAGTAATCCACTTCAAATTTGTTGCAGATGTTAAAATTTTCATAATCATTTGTTGGTTATGCCGATGGAGCTAGTTCTAGTACGCAAAATTTATCTTCTACAGCATGGGCCATTTTTGCTCCAAGTGACGAGTTAGTGAGTTTCATAGGGATATGTATTGGACGATCGAAAAACAATATCGTTGAGTATATCACATTGATGGAACTCCTCTCTGATGCCATTTCACTTGGCATATGCCGAATCATCATTAGGCTATACTCACAACTTGTTGTACTACAACTTACTGGCATCTATACCGTATGAAACCCAACAATTCATCACATGTTCCTTAAATTTCATATTTTGGAAAGGTATTTTGAGTTTATTCAATATTAGCATATTTCCAAAAATCTAAACACATTAACTGACTCTCTAGCGAATTATGTGTTAAATAGACATTTGCGACATATGTAAAGTAAACACTTTCAATTCACATCATCATTTGAATAGGATTGCATCACTTAACCATAATAAAACTCTGAACGTAAAATAGATAGTTGTATATAAGTTTTTACAAATAGTTTGTGTCCAAGACAAAAATGGTCATTTGACCCAAAAAACTCAAAAATGTATGTAGAAAATATCCAAGTAGACTAGTGCTGCTCATGATAACAGGTTCACAGCATGTGCTATCATGCATAGGAGTCTCATCCAATGACTCAGCACGCCAATGGTATGGCACTGCAATCACATAGGTAACTCCTTGATCCAGACATCTGGAATACCTAGCGTCAAACCGTCTATGTGATCTTGTATCTCGGCCAATGTCTCTGCTAAATCCAAGTCTCGGAGAACTACTCTCCCAACAACTCTTTGTACTGGCACACCTACTTGGTGTCCCACAGGTCAAACAGATCCAACATTTGCATACATATAAAAAATGTTTGTTTAGTTTTGGAAATAATCAAAAAACACAAAGAAAAATAGAAACTTTAAAAAGAAAAAACACTTTGGTCAAACAATTTACCAATAGCACTCCACTACGCTCCAATTGGTAACATCAAATCTCGATCACCACGGAAATCCATTCCTGAATATGGATATTCTATGAAGGCCATGTCTTGTCAGTCAAACCACTCACAGAAAGAAGGGGTAAACGAGATCAATTACTAGCCAGCATGCCTAGCCATAAGATCTACTCACCTCTACATCCGTGGGTCTCTAGGTCCAGGTACTCCCAGTGAGATGAGTTGTGGCTACATGAGTGGAATTCTCTCCAAGGCAAAAGAAATCAAGATGGACCCATAGCCAAAAAAAAAATTCTTTCCATTCTTTACCTTTTTCATTTGTTCTTTCATGGATAGAAGGATTGCCTCACACCATTTGAACACTTTTGGCTCCAAACACTCTAAAGCATACTACATATATGACCTGTTTGCCAAGTGTAATGTCATGCTGCCAGCTAGTTTGGAAACGGTAAAAAGGATCGTTCTCAATGGTAAATCACTAACATCCCTGATGTTAATCTTTCCATCTCTGCTAGGTTGAGCTCCTTCTCGGCAGCACTGTCGTATATAGTCTCTCACTGATTCACCTCCTTTAGTAAATCTTGGTAGTGAGATGGGGGCACCCCACATCAACAATCCAGTCAAAAAGTAAATTTCATCAATGGTAAAATGGATCACTTTGGGCCTAATGTGAAAGACCTAATCGGTAGGATCCCAAGAACGAACAAGGAACTGTAAAAGCTCAATTTGTTGTCGCATGCTAGATAATAAAAAATACTTGAGTAACCCACAATAACTTAGGGCATCAAATATTCCTTGATTATTTAGGGCAATCACATATTGTTCTTCATGCTCTCATTCTCTCCATATAATCATCATTTTGATCCGATGAATGTCTACAATGCAACCATTAGACAAATTAAGATCCATTTTTTGCAAAAAAAAACTGTGGAAAATTTGGGAGAAAACAGCTGTCAAATTTTGGTTTTTGTGCCCATCGCACCCCTCTCTTAGAGATAGTGTGCTGCAATGCATTCAACCTTCTAGGTGTGTGTAATGCAGCACATCTTTCGATATTGAAAGGGTGCATTGATCCAGAGTTCGGAAAATGAAACCCTAAGGGCCTAAAAAACCAAATTTTTTTTCTTAGAACTGAAAATAAATGTAATAAAATGAAAGAGAACAAGGATAGCTCCTATCTAGTCCAGACGGCATGAGAAATGGTCCACTAAATCCTCTACAATTAGCTAGATAACTTTGAGGTAGAAAATTGCTCTAGAGCACCGAAGTCAAAGGGTAAAAGTAAAATGGTAAAAATGAATGATAAAACTTGTTTTTACATTTATTTCTTCAACATTAATCAAGTAAACATTAGTATTTATTCATTTTATCCATGAACAAGTACTTTTAATCCACTTTGATGTGGTTTTGAGCAAATTTAACAGGTGAAAAGTAGAATTCAACGTGCTCAAGTGTAAATTTAACATCTTCGACCATAAAGCAAACTTTTTTCTCTTTTTCGAGCTTTGCTACACTACAAGAAAAAAGGTCATTGGTGAGGGTCATGCCTGTGACAGACCTTTAAGGTCCGTCACCAATGTTGCATATGATGACAGTCTTTAAAAAAATGTTGTTGTAAGTGTATATAGTGATGGTCCTTTAAGGTTTGTCACCAAAGCCATTTTCAACGACACTTTTGGTGAGGATTGTTAAAGGGTCGTCACTAATTCTCTCTTTGGTGACACTTTTGGTGAGGGTCGTTAAAGGCCCATCACTAATTATCTCTTTGGTCACACTTCTAGTGACAATATTTTATTGACCATCACCAATGATGTTTTTGGTTTCTTTTGGTGACGGTCAATAAATGTTCATCATCATTGATCATTCCAATGAATTTTTGATGATGCTTCATGCCTGTGACAGACCTTTAAGGTCTGTCACCAATGTCGCATATGGTGATGGTCTTTAAAAAATCATTGTTGTAAGTGTATATAGTGATGGTCCTTTGAGGTTTATCACCAAAGCCATTTTCAATGACACTCTTGGTGAGGGTCATTAAAGGCCTACCACTAATTCTCTCTTTGGTGACACTTTTGGTGAGGGTCCTTAGAGGCCCATCACTAATTTTCTCTTTGGTGACACTTCTAGTGACGATCTTTTATTGACCCTCACCAATTCTCTTTTTGGTTACTTTTTGTGACGGTCAAAAAATGTTTGTCATCATTGATCATTCCAATGATTTTTTTATGACCCTATGTACTTGTTACTATATTTTTTGTCAAAAGATAACAATTTGAGACCATTGTTGTGGAGTATTTTTCATTATGTCCAAGGTCATAGTGGTTATAATAGTCAGTAAATTTGTTAAGAAGTAATTAGTGTGTATCATTTCCCTCAAGTCATAAGAATATAGTTTTCCTATGAGTCAAGACATGATTCATCTCTATTAGGTTTATTATCTACCAAATTTGCTTTAAATAGAGTTCCACTAGTGTGTGTAGGAACTATATTATTTAACACATAATCAAGATTTATCAATTCTATTAATGAGAGAGGCCTAGCACTCCTTGACACTCATGGCACACCTTAACATGCTTTGCAACATTACACTAACATTCCTTGGCACCTCGCATGTCTTGGAACATCTTTGTACCTGGAACATCTTTGTACCTAGAACATATTTCCATGAGTAGTACACCCAAGCACATGTTGGCATGCCCTAGCATAGTATAGCACTCCCCTATCATGTGTTGGCATGCCCTGTAGTCCCTAGCATGCCCTGGAATACCTTGGCATAATATTGCATTGACAAACATTAGCACTTGGCACACATTGGCACTTGGCATGTATTGGAACATATTATTAGTGTGCCTAGCTTGCCCCCTTTGAAAAAGATAAAGACCCGACTTATTAACCCTATTATTTGTTCATTTCCTTGAATTTTAGCTTGGTTATTCCTTTTGTTTCCTTGAAACTCCTTGACACATACTGGCATACCCTAGCACCCTACACATCCTAGCATGTCTTAGCACCTAGAATTCCTTGGAACTATTTGGCACATGTTAGCACACCTTTGAACTACCTAGCACGCTCTAGCACTTCTTAACATTCCCTACTATTCCCTAGCATGCATTACCCATGCTTAGCATACCTTGTCATTCCCTCCTTGGCATGACAACTAACACTCATTGACACTCCCTGACACACCATCATATTCATTCACTTCCATGAATTTTTATCTAGTGCTCCCTTGTGTTGTCCTAGTATTCCCCAACACTCCTCAGCATGCATTGGCACTCTCTATCACACCTTAGCATTCTTCGATACACTCTTCCACTTCATAGCATGCATCACACTCCCTGACGCACATTAGCACTTGGCACGTGTTGGCACTTGGCAAGTCTCAGCATGTTTGGCATGCGTTGAGATGACTGCCCATCCTTTGGCATGGTTTAATATTAAATTTATTTGAGATAAATTATTGGAAACTAGATGAGAAGAAACAGAGGAAGATTTTGCACTTAGAATGCATTGACACTTGGCACTTAGCACCTATTGGCACCTAGTGCTAGTGTGCCTAGCATGCCCCTCATGGAAAAGGTAAATTGATGACTTATTAACCCTATTATGTGCTCATTTCCTTGTAGTTTAACTTGTTCCTACCTTTTTTTGCCTTGACAGTCTGTGGCATGCATTGTCACACCCTTGTACATCTTGGCATGCATTAGCACTTGGCACATATTAGCTTGTTTTGACATGTCTTCATACTATCTGGCACATGTTAGCATTCCCTAACACACCTTGGCAGTCATGACATCACAACTAGCATTACATTTTTCCATGGCTTGGGAACTTTAAATTCACTAGAACACCTCAACACTCCCTAGTTGCCATGGCCTCTATTATATTCCTCCACAATGTCCCAAGATAATGAGGAGATCGATAGAGTGAACCATAGACCACGATAGTTTGGTATCTAGCCTTACAAAACCGGAGAGGGGTCTCTCTATGAAATCACAGCCAAGAGATGACTAGAATGTAAAGGATTTTAGGCTAGATAACTAGGCTCAGGTGGGTTTTGGAAAATTTAGGCTCATCATGTTTGCTTGATGACCCCACCTCCATGGGTTGTACTGACATGGTTTTGTGTTGGCTTGGTGACGTGGTTATATGTGTTTTCAAGGCCACCTCAATGAAGGTGTCCCATGTCATGTTCTTCTCTTTCAACTGATGGAGTATTATAACCTTTATCATGCTATGGTAAAATATGTTGGGATAATGCACTTTGCCTTTCAATTTCACCCTTTCAGACATTTTGGTTAGGATCCTATACAAGTAGCTAGACAAATTTAGAGGCTTCGCAGATGTAAAGTGCATGAGAAGTCATATGTGGTATTGATATAGCCTAGAAAATATGCCCTCACATGTGAAGAACTTCATGACAACCTTCATCAATGGTACATATTTCTCTAGCAAGTATCTGTATGGGAAAACATGTGAGTGAGCTCCTTTGTATTGTGATTTCAAGTAGGGTTTGTACTCTTCTAGGTCTATGTTCATGCCTTTGAACCAATTTTCACCATGGTTTGGTATGCTTGCAGCTTGAGAGATGGAATCCACTGAAAACATGAAATCATTCCCTGCAATGGTGATTTTTTCTTCCTTCAAGGCGAGGGAAAATATACTTGTGAGATGCTCATGGTAACCTACTTCCTGCACTCTTTAAAAAAACCCTAAACAATTGACATCTTCAAAGAATTTCATGACAAATGGGGAGGAGGTGATTTCATTGCAAGTAGAGGGCTCAAACCTTAGTATCTTTCCCCCGTCAGTATCTTTAGACCAAAATAATTGATGCTATTATAGCTCGGTGCCTTTGGGCTAGGCCTAAATCCACAAATAAGATACTTTTGGTCTTTTTAGAGGTGCCTGCGAGACATGAGAAGGATTCAGGGTGGGGTATAAAGGACACATAGTGTTTTAGTAAGGCTTTAATTATCAAGAAATTGTGGAAAATTTTCCAAGGCAAAGGTATTTGGTAATAGGTTATTAAAGAGAAATGTCTAAAAAATAGACAGCTTAAGGAATGGATTAAAGAGGCGGCTCCAAAGAAGAAGGTGGCATCTTATATATGGAGAAGCATGATGAGAAAAAACATTAGCTACTACGAAATCTGAGATGGGATGTTGGAAGGGGGAATAGGATAGAAATAGGACTAGATGATATCAAAGGGGTGGAGGGAATACATACTCTTTCTATTCACATCCTTGAGCATTTACATAAGAAAAGGATTTACTTTATGAACTATATCTCTTGTGATTGAGGATCTTCTTTGTTACAAGTTATTGGATTAATGCATTTGAACTTGGATTTCTAGAGGATCTATTTGTGGAATGGGCATGTTTCACAACACAATTAAGTCTAACAGGTTTAAAACTCATTGAGAAGAAAAAACTAAAATGGGAAGGCATTATGTACAATGAGTAGATCTCGGTTAAATAGATTTATAAACATATTTCTCATGGGCATTGCTTGAATGATAATGCTTTTTGGTTTCATAACACGTGGAGATGGGATATACCTCTCAAATTATAATTTTTTATGTGGCTGGTGGTCCACAATAATATTTTAACTTGGGATAATATCCATAAAAGGGGCTTTGAGGATCTTGGAAGATGCTCTTTTTGCAAAGAATATTTAGAAGATGTGGAAAATCTATTTCTAACATGTCCTTTTGCAATCTCGGTATGGAGTTGGGTTCTTCAAACACTTAAAATACATGTAATCTAAAACAATGTTTCCATTTAGAGATGTCTCACTCAATGGTTTGAAGGTTTCAATACATATCATTCTATGCCTTTCTATATTTTGTGGGGCATATGGAGAAGCATGAATGAGAAGATTTTTGAACAAACAGAACCAGTTACTAGAAATGCCTATTTAAAGATCTTTGCATATTTTATGGAGATATGGCTAATGAAGGAGGAACAACCTAGAAGACATTTTCGACTCATGGAGCTATGGTCATACTTTATTTTGTTATTTTTTATTTTTTATGGGGCATTCACCCACAGGGCTTGTGGAAGTGGGACAGATTTGGTTTTTAAGCCAGACAACACCTTCCATTTCAGTTGGTATAGTGGCATGGGTTCAAATAATAGAGTTGAGCTAATCATACTCCTGGGGGCTCTTCTATGTGCTAACTGGATTGCAATTCAAGATTTACCTTTGTTTGGAGATTCTAAGATGATCCTATATTGTGTACAATTGAGAACAAAATTTGGACCACCTTCCCTTACTTTCTGGATGCAATGCATAAGATCTTTGATGAATACCTTTCAAAGACTAGCCTCTAATAATGTCTATAGATAGTAGAATCAAGTTGCATGTCTCCTATCAAAGAAGGGATGCAACTGTACATGTGCCAAGGAGGACTTTCTACTCAGTTTTCGACAAAGGAATCCTTTTGCAACTCAAGGATTTTTAACTTATAAAGGGATGCCCTTGAAATTTTTTCCTTCATCTCATTTATTTGTCATCCGTCCATGAAAATTTTCATAGATCATGATATGTTTGTCATGTTTGAATCATATATGTTATATTTCTCATCATAAAAAACTTTAACCTTTTTTTGTGAAAATTGATATAGTAGACAATTTTCATAAATAAAATAAATATAATGTAGAGTAATAAGATACTTAGAGATTTAACCATTCTATTTTAAAATCTAATATATGGCATGCAAAAACATTAACAATGAAATACCAAAGTATATATCTACTTTTTATTAATGAAAATCAATAATTTTTTCCTTATTAAAAATAAAAAGAAAATTAATCTATCTAAATTCTTGAATACTTAATTAATCCAAATCTAAAATGAATCTAATAAAAATGTTGAATTCCAATTCCTACTCCACTCGACTAGTGCACAATACCTCATTCAATATCATTGTGAACCATTACATGTAGTTACATAAACCAGTCCCACCCAATTTTAAAATTAGCTTCATAAAAAAACTCGAACTTCAATCCAGACCAGCACAGGGATCCAGTCGAAGTTTTTGTAGCTTGGTTAATTGAGACACCAAACATCCAATTCTACCATGTAACACACTGTCAAAATCATCAACAAGTGCTGCAATCTGAACTTCGTCATAACTGATAGTCAGGTAAGTCAAGAGCCGACGTAAGTAATTGCATCAAACTCCCATATATTGGATTAGTTAAACACATTGATTTGTCTCTGTTCTAATCCCTTAGGGAGATTTTCTTATTTTGATTTGGAATCTCAGTTGCGAGCAACCCAACGTCTTATTATTGGACTTCTAGCATCAATCATCAATTTTTTGTATTCA
>APFE030073066.1:92958-110929 GCA_000404065.3 Pinus taeda
GATCGAAAAAAATACAAGGTTGTAACTCCAACACATATTTTCCTTAGAATTAAACCAGGTTGTTTCTCTTTTTTGGAATTGATTTTGCTGAATTCAATATCTGAAAAATGTATTTCCTTAGAAATCATCTGGGTTGAGTATTTTGAAATGGGTTTTGTATCTAGTTGCAATATGTGTCACTGGATCCTTGGGTTAGTGTGCTTAAATTTTGTGAGATTGATCCTCCTTAGCACACTTGGAACTCGCTAACACTCCCTATCACACACTCTTATTCATTCATTTCCATGCAAATAAAACTAGTGCTCCCTTGTGTTTCCCTAGCACTCCTTAACACGCATTGGTGCCACACCCTAGAACCTAGCACATCTTGGCATGCTTAACATGTCTTTGAACCATCTCACATGTGTTATCACTTCTTGTCATTCCCTGGCACACCTTGCAACTCCCTAGTTATCATGCCCTTATAGATAGCCTTACTTTTTTTGCGATTTGGGAACCCAACCAAGTCATTGAAAAAATAGTGTTGTGCTTAGCCCAAAGTCTCCCTTTATCTGAAACTACTTTTTCCCAACCCCTTACTGCAATTGTAGGCCTGCCTCCTATAAGTCCTATTTTTTCCCAACCTCTTTGAAAGGCATTTCATTTTTCTTTTCCTTTTCCCCTTTTAATATTTTGTTGTGATTTTTGTTGTGCATTAAGAAGGTGAGATTTTCAACCTATTGCATTTGATATTTGTGGTTCTGAAGCTAATCCTCCTTTCGATAAACATTCTTCCATTAGTCTAACCCTAGGATTGAGAGTGCTGGGGAAATTTGAATGTTTAGGCTTATTCACTACAATTTTAACCTCTTTAGGGAGGCTTGACAGTTCAAGGTTAAAGAGGGGGAGATACAATTAGGAATAGAAGGGGCAAGGAAAAGAGATGGAAGATGGAGAGGAGAATGCAAAATAATATGGAAATCCATCAAAGTAAAATAATTTATATGAAGAGATAAAACCAAAGAAGAATATGAAGGGGAATTAATCTTAGCAGAAGGGGGCATAATGTTTACTTTAACTTCTCGCCAAACCTTAAGGATAGGTTCCAACTTGACATGAACATTTTGATCATTTGAAATTGTAGGTTTTTGTTCAAACTTGCTTCTAACTTCCTTCCAAATTCTCTTTTTCCTCAAAATGGGCACCTTCAACTCTAACCATTGGGTCTGAACATGTCCAATTTCGTAGCAATTGAAACAATGAAATGACATTTTCCAATAATCAATCTTATGGGTCTAGATGTTTTCCTTGTAAACTAATTCAATGGCCTTGAATAAACACTCTTTGATATCTACTTTGACTAGAATCTAGACCCAATGCCTATTAATCGAAACATACCAGGTCCACAGAAATAAATCTACCAAGCTTCTTGCCAATAGTGTGAAGGGCCTCCTCTATCTAGAAGACAAAGGGAGGGCTCAATAATATATCCCAAATTTGTTTTACCGAGATATGTTTGTGAGTAGGATCAAAATCCATCAACCATGTTTCCAAGACTAGGCTCGATTGCCCCCAATCCCATTATGTCTCCTTCATTTATCCAAGTGGATAACCCATCACAAGAAATAAACTTTGTGGATCCAAATATAGATCAAAGCTCTATCAAAAGAAAGGCACCAGAAACCAGCCAAGAAGAGCCATGAGAAGACAAACCAGAAGCAAAAAAGAAATTCCAGGAGATACCTAGGATGATGCAAAAGAAATGGGTGTGGAAGAACTAACCTTGGAAAGCATGGTAGAAGGGCTAAAAGGAAAATATTTGTAAACAATCCTGAACAAATAGTGTAGATGTTACATCAACCCTCCTTGAAACTCTAATATCATAAAGGGATGACCTCTCAAAGATAAGGTTTTCCAAGATATGGCATTCAAAATCATAACTTTAAAGAACCCTCAAAGCACCACAAGGAAGCAAAAAAGAATGGCAAAAAAAGCAACAAAAACCTCATACAAGAAGTGAGCGAGATGCTAGCCAATTCAAATAAGGTCGCTCTCATGAAGGATGTATTCCACTCCATTCCCCATCATTCTTAGTGAAATTAATCACATGGAACATTAGGAGCCTCAACTAAAAAGGAAAATTGAGGCTCCCAAAAGGTTAAAAACATAAGGAAATCCCTATAGTATTCATATTACAAAAAACAAAATTCTCCAACGATCGTGTAAGTGAAATCCTAGACAAATGTTAGAAAGGTAGTGCTTCAATGGAATTGGATGCAAAGGAAAAGTAGGAAGGCTAGCTCTTATATGAAATCCCATGGAAAGTACCATCACCAATCTAACTATAGCCCCATGCATTCTTTCAGGTCATTTTCATTTCAAAAGTTTTAATTCAATAGGTAGAATTACCAATGCATGTGGTCTAGCTCTATTGAATGATCTCCACTCCATATCTTTAAAATGCCTATGGATAATAGTGGGTAACTTCCACATCATTGAATTGATGGAAGAAAAAAAGGTGGCTTGCAATAACTGGACTCTGATGCATAGTTCTTCCTTGACCTCATGCAAGACCTGCATGCCACATATGCAGATACTATACATGGGATATTTACTTGGAATAATCGAAAAGGTGGCTGCTTTCAAATTACTTCCAGATTTGACATATTTTTGGTCTCAAAATCTCCTTGGGACAATGAGACCTTTGTGGAGGTTTTAATCCTTCCCTTCTTGCATATCATATCATTGGCATGTAAGCTTGGAAGCAAATATCAAAGCAAGCCCCAAAAATAGACCTTTCACTTTGAAAGCTTTTTACTTAGGGATCCCTCCTTCTTAGAAAATTACCAATAATGGTGGTAGGAAGCCACTCCTCGACTGGGCTCAATTATGCACCAATTCCAGTAGAAAATCACATTCTTAAAAGCTCAAATAAAAAAGTGGAATAGAGAATATTTTTGGAACATCCACCAAATCAAATAGGAATTAGAGGATCACATGGAATAAGTCCAACAATGCATTATTCTTGAAGGTCGATCTAACAAATTAGTTGAGGAAGAAAGTGAACTTCTCACTCAATTAGAAGAAGGTTGCATTTAGGAAGAATTTCTCTAGTGCCAAAAATCTCACATAAGATGGCTAAGGAGGGGGGGAAACTCTAGATTTTTCCACAAATCCATGATCAAACACCACCATCACAACAAAGTATTCTAACTTCAAAGCACTACAGGATATAAGCTTACAAAACACGGAGAGTTGGAAGGATAATTAGTTGGCTGAATTATCTTTAATAAATCAATTAAATTTAAAGTCATATTTATAATATAAATACTATTTGGTTATTTGGAAAAGGTTACAAGTCATATTTACTATGACAAAATGAAGTACCAACAAGTATGGCCACCATGTACAACATAAAAAATGTGAAAATTGATCGGGGGTTGGGAAGTGTATGTAAACACTTGCATTTTTTTAATAATCAATTCAGTTGTCTCAAAAATACCTCTAGTTACATCAATATAAACTAACATCCTTACAATTGTTCTTTATCTTTCAAAAACAAAGACGTCATCCATGAGAATACTTTTTCCTAGTTTGTTTTTAATTGTGCATAAATCTTGAATAGTCTAGGGTTCCAAGGGGAGTCCAAGAAGTTTAATCCATACTAAGGTGTGTGACATGGTCTTATCCCTAGGATAAAAAAGGAGTGGTGGGGTTTTATAGACAAATAAGACCTATCCACAAACCAAACTTCATTTGATATAGAAACTACATCTGATTCATTCCAAAAGACAAAAAGAATGCATCTCTCTTGCTACTATGTGAGTTGCTAGTATATAGCATAAACTTGAACTCCGACTCTACTTTATCTATCACAAAAATTAGTCCATCCCTACCCTCTTGCCAATAAAATTTCATGCCAAAGTGCATCTTGAAAGGTCAAGGATTTGGTTGACTGCAATATATTCCCCCACAACTAAGAACACATTTTTCCTCAACTTCTAATGACTTTACATCATTATTATTTCCAATGAACCAAAAACTTTCCTTAGAGGCCAAGAAAACCACATGTTCCTTATACACTCCTTGAACATCACCTTTTGTCAATAGGTATAGAGGGTTCAAGCACACAGGAAGACGTTCATTTTTCTAAACATTAACTCTCAAATTGAAAGAATTGGTTAGAGACAATACAACATACCCATGTCCTACTTAGGAGGGTCCTTATAATTGTACAAAACATGGCAATATTAGCACTTGAACCACCAATCTTATCACTACTCATAATATTTGACCAATTCAAAAAACCTGTATGAATATATTCTTAATCATCTTACCGATCATGTTATTACATTATCCATAGACCTTTTTCCATAAATATTCTATTATTTTTTTACAGATTAATTAAAAAACTTATGTAATCTTTAAACAACATATCATTATCATTCACTCACTTTGCAATTTCCTTTCCCACTTCAGCATATGTTAGCTTTTATAAAATGAGAGGGGAAAATGAAAAAAAATAATATTTTTTTTTAAATATGAGGGAAATTGAAGAAACTAATAATTTTAATAAAATAAAAGGCCAAAAATGAAAAGGAAGTTATAAAAAGGGCAAATGAGAGTTCTCCTAGTTTTCGTCATTTGTATTTTCAAAGCAATTTCCTTTCCCCACTTCAGCTTACATTAGCTTTTATAAAGTAAGAGGTGAAAATTAAAAAAAATAATATCTTTTTAAATAGGAGGGAAATTGAAAAAAATAATATTTTTTCAAATAGGAGAGAAATTGAAAAAAATAATATTTTTTCAAATAGGAGGGAAATTGAAAAAAAAATAATATTTTTTCAAATAGGAGGGAAATTGAAAAAAAATAATATTTTTTCAAATAGGAGGGAAATTGAAAAAAAATAATAATTTTAATAAAATAAAAAGCTAGAAATGAAAAGAAAATTGTAAAAAGGGCAAATGAGCATTCTCCTCATTTTGGTTATTTGTATTTTTGAAGAAGAAAAATCTTAGAGAGTTTGGAATCCTGTGATGCTAGGGTGTCCAAAAACAAAAAACCCATTGGGAAAATTAGTTTTGGTGGTGAGAAACCACCCCTAGGTAGATTGGAGCTACATTCAGCCATTCACTGCATTGCCATGGAAGCGAAATTTGACATTGGTGCCTCCCTAGCTAGATTGTGAGATTTCTACATTGCCATGGAAGCAAAATTTGACATTGGTGCTACCCTAGATAGATTGCAACGAGATTTCTGCATTGTTGTGGAAGCAAAATTTGACATTGGTGCAAATTGGGCGGGATTTGGAACTCACGAAGGTACTAATTTCATGAATTCCTCCGCAAATATTTGTGCCATGAGATAAATTTGTAATTGCATGTTTAATGAGCGAAGCTCTAGAGATTTTGGTGTGCAATTCTCTTTCTATTGGTGTCTGAAGTAGTTCCGTATGGTATAATAAAGGTTGAAATGCTTAATCGAGGGTGTTTAGTTCCCAACCATTGCTAAACGAAATCCTGAGAAAAATAACTAAGTGTTGGCTGGTTCTCAATGGCTTAGAGGGTGTAATTCTCTAAGAAATTTTGCCAAGATTTTACAAGGGTAAAATCCCATCCAGAATGGTACCCAAGTTCATCAAATGAAGCACATTCTCTTGGGTCACATATACTTTCAATACAAAACTCTCCTTTAATGGGGTTCTATAGCCAAGCAACAAAACTTTTAAAACAATAGCTGCATAGGAAAGGTAGCTTGCAGAGGAACTTTGACAAATAGTAAAACTTTTTTTTGACTCAGACACATTCAATGAGTGTCTCCTCGTTCAGGATCTACTTTCCCATGGGGTTTTATAGCCAAGCAACAGAACTTTTAAAACAATAGCTGCATAGGAAAAGTTGTATTGAAGCTGTGAAGGAGCTTTGACAAAAAGTGAAACTTTTTGTTGACTCGGACACATTAAATTAGTTTCTCCTCATTCAGGATCAACTTTCCCATGATTTTTAATATCCAGCAGAATTGAAGAGTCGTCATTCTTATATAAATCAACCGCAATGATGTGGAGAAAGCAGTAAATGGCATCAGACGCATCCCTTGTGCCATAGAATTAGGAAATTTTGGGATTAAATTTGCGCTATGCGATGGAGGCATCCAGAAGATCAATTTTGAGTGTAAAAGTCTCGTAATTTATCTTCCACCCATCAATATCACTAATCACATAGAGGTACTCTTCCGCAATCTGATCGCTTTTGAGGTGTGCAAGGCATCTGAAATCAATTATGTGACATGTTACATGAGTCTAATGGACGAGTTGATCGAATCTGAAGAAGATTTAGCTATGCTCAGGAAAAGTGACATCGTTATAAATTACCTTGGGACTGATTCATAGGTTGTCGAGCTCTTCAATGGTCTATGTAAGGGAGTCACCGTGAGCCAGACTAATGCATTGGAAAAACTGAAAGGAGATGTAGATGATCACTATAGAAGCAAATTCAATGTTTGGTTTACCGAGCTTGTGAAGAAGAATTTCTCATCTCCCTGGAGAAGTCTAGCTCTGGCGGGAGCAATTATTGCACTTTTTCTTACCGTTGTGCAAACCATCTACTCAATATTGTCACCTAATTAGCCTCTCCAGTGTTGTTTCTTTTAATTCCTATTCATTGCATTAGTAACAATGGGTGCTTTTTACTTATCATAAATTCTTAATATTACAACTTACATATCAAAACAACATATTGGAAATGGAAGTTTGTGCAATAGTTATCACATTCTAATAGCATATTTGACAACCTAGCCTCTCTTTATCATCCCATTCCAGAAAACCTCAGGTTTTCCATCTATATCTAAAGAATACATCAAAAACAATTTTTTTTTAAGATTGACCAGAATCCTTTTTTAGCCATTTCTTCACAAGTTATGAAGCTTTATTTCTCTCACTTTCTCCCAAGTATGCACAAATAAGAGTAGTATAAATAAGGGCATCACCAACAAGACCCCTCCAAACATTTTATTGATTGTGTTTTTGCCCCTGCTCAGGTTTCCTAGCCTCGAATAATGTTACTATATAAAAAACATCTTTAGATAAACCTCTTTCAAAAAAATCATCAAGAAGCTTCCAAGCTTCCTCTTCATTGTGTTGGAAAAAATAGCCATCAATTAGCCATGAGTAAACACTAAAATTAGGCACAAACCTGCAATAAAATTCTTGTATGTATACACAAAAAAAATATCCCACTTTGTAACATCTTGTTGTGAAGTTTCTAGGCATTAGACATGTTACCTCTCTTGCACTATGAATTGATCAACATATCGCATGTGAAGTGCTCAGGTTCAAGACCCTTCTTCTCCATTTCACGCAAAAGGTTATTGGCTTCTTCCAATTTCCCCTCCTCATAGAGCTTAAGGAGGAGGACACCATATGTCACCATTCCTGGCAATAGCCCTTTCATTCCACAATTTGAAATCCCCAATCATATTATCTTCTCTACAATCGCCATCAACTAGGGTGGTATAGGTTACATTAGCAGGAAACAGATCACCCATTTTGTTCAAAATATTCAATGCATACCTCAATCTACCTTCTTTACAAAATCCATGTATCGAAGTGTTGTATGTTACAATATCAGGGGAAGAACCTTTGCTTGCAATCTTGGAAAGGAAATTGAATGCATTTTCAGTGTCCCCTTCCTTGTAGTATCCTTGAATGAGAAACATTGTAAGTAACAATATTTGGTAGCATGCATTTAGGCATCATTTCCTCTATAAGGGAATTTGCTTTCATCATCTTGCCTCCTTTGGAGAGACCACTAATGAGTGCAATATAAATGACAACCATGATTTTGATATAACAATCCACCATTCCATCAAACAATTTGAAAGCATCGTCCATTTTGGCTTTCTTGGAATATCCATTTATCATAATAGAATACAAGATGGTATTGGAAGGTATGTTTATGGTCCTCATCTATTTGAAAATAGCCTCTACCTCATGTTACCCATCAATGCACATCGACACACATCAAATGGCTTATCATGAATATATTCCAACACAATGTCAGTCATTGCTAAATGATGAAGTGTCCCATTTTAAATTTCCCAAGCTCATCATTCCTTCGGTTTTTGATATATGTGGTGCTCAAATCAAATCGGAGTAGAGGAGACTGCATAAAACCATGCCCTTGGGATTGCAAATTGTCATGAATTAATATTTATTTTTCCACACAACTGTTGTTATGACTCCCTTCAACTTGACTATGGAGAATGTTCATTCTCACCTCCTTACACCTGTTCCAGAACAAGATAAAACAAAAATTCAAAAGCAGTTGTGTATAATAATGGTGCTAGAGACAATGGATCTTTACTAATGCATGCTTGACTTATCAAATCTGCAGATAAACTAGTTCAAGGGACATAGATTTGTTTGATGCAAGATCATTCCACCAAGACACACTCCACTGCCTGATCTCACTTCTCTAATACCATGTTGAAAAACATTTTGTGATCTACAAATAATTACTTGTGATATTATTTACCATGAGTTTAGCTTATTTAATTTTCATCAAGTAATTATACATCAGAAATTTAACCAATACTATTATGGCTATAGCCTAAGAGATTTTACTTAAAACATATGAACAAGTATATGGAAACAAAGGCAAATTTGGTTGTATTTGTTGCAACTAGAGTTTGCACAATTGTGATAACATAGGTACAACTCCTTTTCTTCCTGCTTTGTCCTAGTGATTTGGATTTTCTAGCCAAATTTTGGTATTTTTAATTGTACATTTCTTCCTCAAATTTTTACATAAACACTATGTTATGTGGTGGTTTATTTTGTTTTAGAAAGCCACTGGACACATCGTCTGCTCAGATGTAAACTAGTGCATTTTGGAAATCAAAGGGACTTTGGAAAAATCTTACTGAGGGTTCTTGGAAAGAGGCATTTGATGAACTTGGTGTGTCTTTACTCCTGATATCAAATATTGTTATATAGGTACTATTAACACCACATTGTTTATTCAATTTTTGAGTTAAAACTTTCCATTATGCATTTGTATATCCTTTATCTATTCTATTTTACATGTTTAGCTCTCATTGATATGTTCTTTGTCTACTAATGGTTTGTTTTATTTCTTACTTGGTGTGGAAAATGCATAATTGAAACTAAACTGTGAAAGATATATAAATCCAGAAAAAATCCTTTAACTACATTTCATCATGATCAAAGCCTATGGCTTTGCTAAAATAGGTCTGCAACTTTAACAACAGAAAAGCTAGAGACTCATTGTAGGTTGAACATGGCTTTAAGAATTTTATAGCATCAAATCAACAACTCTGAGTAAATGCAGATGTAGCTTAACAAAATACTAACATTTTTGTACATTAAGTCATTTTCCTTTCAATCTTGGGGTTTGAAACAATTTATTATCTCATTGAGATGAATTTTCTTAAAAACATGCAGTAAATTTTGTCTTATCTATGGCAATGATTTATACTTTGTTTGACTTAACTATATCTCTTCCCACGCTAGTCACTCTTTTAAGGATTCAATTTATCAATGTGGTAATATTTTTTTGATCATTTGATTCATATCCTTTGTTAGATTTTCTACCTTGTTTAACTCTGATAGTCCTCTCCACAGTACCAGGGTGCACTTAATTGGCAGGTACAACAGTAGTAAGGGTGTACCTTTTGCAGGTCCATACAACAGTAATAATGGCAGTAATTTGTCATAGTTCTTGTGCACATTATAGTATGAGGGAGGTGTTGTTATGTAAGGGAGTAGAGGGTATATTTCTAGTTTTTCTATCCTCAATTAATTTCAGTTTGCATGTTGTTTAAGATTGAGCAATTCCATTTTTTCTTTAGTTTAGTTTAGTTTGTAGTTCAGATTCAATTCAATTCAGTTCTATATGCATGATATAATATTTGGAGGGCACAAAACCATAGATAATTAGAGTTCTTTTGCATGATAAGGTTCCAATCTTGGTAGGGAGCACAATTCTGAAGGAAGGGGATGCATGCTTCTATTTGTCTTCCAGTGGAGATGCACTTACCTGGCACACTTATCCATGCAGCAAGGGTACACTAGATCATTAAACTTGGGCTAGAATTTGACTGAGTCACCTTGAGCGCTTCATGCATGTGACCAGATACTTTGTATCTTTTCTCATCTTCTTATTCTATAAAGGAGATGTAGTGAACACTTCCATGTTGATTAACAAGCTTTTGGTTTTGAGGTATTGCATTGTATTTTCTTTGCTCTGCATTCAATAGAATATAGATGTGATTGAGAGTTTAGATTTGTGTACATGCTCTTACTCAGCAGTCTGTTTTTGTATATTCTAGTATACCCATCAAGGGATTTAAATTACCTGGGATCTTAGGAATATTATTTTAGTGCAAAATTTACTTACTATTGTCTAGATTACATGGTATCAGAGAAATTTCACTGAAACTTATAGGTAGTTGTTCATGGTTAGGGTTGCAACTTGTTAGAGGGAGTTGTTGAAGATTTTCAAGGGTGGGATAATCAAGTTTCAGCAAGTGAAGCATATTGTGACCGGTTAAAGGTTGTGGCCCATGGGGTGTTATGTCCCAGTTGTTCCAAGGATTGGAGTGTTATTTTGTGTGTTTGCGAAAGGTGGCCTCCACCTATAAGAGGTTGTAGGTTCGATTCTTAGTTCTCGATATGTTTTCATGTTTGTTTAAAGAGTTTTAATCACAAGTAGTTAGGGTCTTTAGGACTGTCACATGTTGGAGGGCACTTCCAACTCTATTATAGTTCAGGATGTAGCATCTCTTGGAAGAGTTTGAATTGTGGTACGTAGTGGAGAAGGAGATTTTACTTTCAACAGATACCAAGGAGTTGGCTAAGCATGATTAAAAATTGGTCAAACTAGAATGAATAGTTTTGGATTTGGTGAAGAATCATCTAACCCCTTTCATTGTAGAGTAAAAGATTGATATGGAAATGCATATTACCTTGATTACATTGTATTGGAGTGAGAACATGTCTAGGAGAATGTTGTTAATGAAGAAACCGTCCATTACTTGCATGTGCAACACTACTACAGTAGTTATCTATCCGATAAATATCAAGAGTTGAGATATCAATGAGCTACACTTGATGACAAGGTAGAAGAGAATGGACTAATTTGGATCAGTTTGAATGGCTTTGGTCCATCTTGGCACCATTTTTTAAAGTTTGTATGTGCTTGTGAGAAGATACCTTCAATCGAAAGTTTGCGGGATTCATTTATCAAGGAGGAAATGAGATTGGAGATGATTTCAGCTAGTGATGAGGATGTACCAAAGATAAACCTCATTAGGAGGGTGAGGAAAGGAGGGAATAAAATAGGATTTGTGAAGGGTTAGAAGAAGAAGGAAGATTCAAGCTCTTCTAACTAGCAGAAGAATAATTTGAGCCATATCAAGTGTAAGAAGCATGGCCAATATGCTTCTCAGTATCTTGGGAAATAGGGGAAGGGTAAGCAACAATAACAGTAAAATAGTTTGCAAGAATTGTAGAACCTTCGAGTATGGATGGCCACTATGCTTCTTAGTGTTCTAAGAAGAAAGGGAACCGTAAGCAACAACATCAATCAAAATATTTTCCAGGAATTTTGGAAGCTTTAGTTTCATACAAGTTCATTGAAAGGTGTGGTACAACCTTTGCCATGGTGTCATGCCTTTCCACCACCACTATTTCAAGTGTTTGTGGTATGTTGAGAAGTGGAGCCTCAAGACCTGACAGTAAACAAAATAGATTTTTTCAAGTGTCCAGATGAGTATACCTCACCACTTCTAGTCAATGTTATCTACCTTTAGGACAAAGTAAACATAGCACTCCACATGAGGTACATGATGTTATCTTCCTTTAGGAAAATATAAATAGAGCACTGCACACAGAGCCAGGTACATTTAAATTTTACAACACTTGCACACACAATTAACCTGCATGATTTGGACATTACTTGTTAAATGATCCTTAATAACTTGCAGGCTATTTCTTAGAAGCATATATTTCGATGTGAGTGAATTCATCTTATATATACATTTAGTGAAGGCAAAAATATTACTAGGAGTCGTCAAGGCCAACTATATGGTTGAAGATATATTTGTTGGCCTTGATGACTCCTAGTAATATTGATTTTGTATTGGAGTTTCTAAAATACATAAGAATTATATATGGTGTACTAGCATTCGAAAAATACATAGGATGTCACTAGTAATCCTAATAATCAACTTCACTAATGACTAGGAGGCCTTAAAACTCCACTAGTGGTTTTTTCACCAAATGTGGGTATCATTTATTGATAAAAGTGGGATCTCATGGAGACTTGTGTGGAAGTTGTCTGTAAAGAGCAACCAAATTTAGAATTAAAACTTTGGCACAAGTGCACTCTAACAAAACTAAACAAGTTTCTCTTTATGCTTTTAGGATAGCCTAGGACACCCCTATAGATTGGTAATTACTGATTGTACATTCTAGTCTCATTGGCATTTTTTTGTCTTTTTTTGGACATCAATAAAATTACCCTTCTCTGCTTATTGCAAATTAAAAATGTTAAACAATTGTAGTTTGATATGAATGCTCTGAAGGAAGGTATCTATGTGGTGGAACCTATTATGCTTTTCTCTTAAATAAGATAAATGACCACCAATTAATTCCTTCTCTGGAACTTAGTTCTCCTACAGCTGCAGTCCTTCCTTTCAGAGAGTATATGCTTTCCTATTAAGTTGTTTGAACACGTGAGAGGTTATGATCATCTAAAACTACCTAGAGAGATCTTTCATCTGAGTAGATAAGGGAGATAAGGAAGTATCCTGAATCTAACCTTGTGCATTCATCCAATTAACATCCAGTGTTGAGTGCCCAAAGACATATAGATGACCAATATCCTTGTCAAAGGAAGATGTTAATAAGGAAAATAGAGCCTTCAACTTCACCAAGCTATTTTTATCTTTGTCCATGTTTTCCTTAGTTTGGAAATAGTGAGTGTCACAACAATAAAGCACAAATGCATGACTACAAATCTGATGAGAGTCTTGGCAAGAAATTCTACATGTAGTAAATTTTTTGTTTGTGTTTCACCTGTATTGCTTTTAACTTATCAAACTGTAGTGTTATCAAAGGACAATAGATACATGTGTTGATGATAATTATCATAATTGTAAGATATTCAACAATAAAAGTTTAAAACCATTTTTATGTGGACTGTGTTCATTTAGTCTCATTTGTTTTATTGTTTTCCATCAGATAGAGTCATCTTGGTCTTGTTGCTAAAGTTTACCTCTTTCAGAATCTTGACAAAGATGGGTTATTTAAACTTTCATCCTCACATATATCTAAAGTTAATAGCCAATCAACTTGTGGGTTGTAGGATGGTATAATGAATCAGTTCTCCCTTAAGGAGGCCACATAGTTACGTTAATGTCAAGGTTATCATGCTTCAGTCAATGAGCAAGTTCAATATGCCACAGGGTTCAGATATGAGCCTTCCAAATAATAATAACCAAGTCTGCATAGCTACTACAACTTTCACCAACAGGAATATACTATAATTTTACTGCAACAATGACCTTCAAGGAGGCCAAGAGATTGTGTAAAATGGCCATCGAATGCCAATTGTTGACTAATCGAACCTTCCTATGCTCAGATTATCAATAACCTTGTTTTAGGCATACCTCTAACATAACCATAATATTTCTCTTGGGATCAATATGATCCTTCTTTAACTTTTCTCTTACACAATCCCTAAGCCTTATTCCTACAACAAGTTAGATGATTCGATCCTTCAAGCAAGGCATCATAGAGACTTGACCCTATCACAAAAAAATTCTATCTTCAAAGTGAAATATCCTTCCAAAACCAGAGGCGCTGATAAAAAGAATAGGTGCTGAATAGTTGATACTAATCAATGGATCATGGTGATCATGCTTAGAATTTGATGGAGGAATTTTAGATTCCGGGACCCTTATAAAATATGTTTTGGTCTAAGATTTGGTACTCTTGATCGATTTCCAAGACTGTAACTTCTTAGGAAAGAAGCTCAGCCTCAAAAGTAATGATAGAATGAATGCAAACCTATACTTGTTATCGGAAGTATTCGATATATCTGAGAAAGATATATCCTGCACTTGATCACCCCTCTAGAGATGAGAATAGTATTTGAAATAGAGATCTGTAGAGGATTGACCTTACCTCCACAGATCATAGAA
The DNA here is from genome assembly GCA_000404065.3 of Pinus taeda. Lineage (NCBI taxonomy): Eukaryota > Viridiplantae > Streptophyta > Pinopsida > Pinales > Pinaceae > Pinus > Pinus taeda. The sequence goes on from APFE030073066.1 coordinate 107,162, forward strand.
AATATCTTTCCATAAGCTTACGATGATGATACAATCTTAAGCTTGATGAGTAGGATTGCTATAAAGTATAATAACATACCTTGTTGTCTTCCAACTTTTGCCCATGATAGTTGAATATCTTTAGGATTGGTTCCCATGTTTACTGATTAGGGATCAAATAAGGCCTTGAGAAATAACCCAGATTTTAACTTTGACTTGATTTACCACAAAGAGATGGAGGTATCAATGAAATCCTTTAGTGATTGCAATCTCTTTAAGCTTGGGCTTGTCCTCGCCTGAGCTACAATACCATGTTAATTTTCAGTTAACATGTTCTTTGTTTAGGTTAGATACTTCATTCAACCATATGCCCATTAATCCATTTACCAATCACATTAGGCATTATATAATAGTAACTGATGAAATAACATAGATGATAGATGTTGAAGACAAGCCAAGATAGAAAGACACAAGAATATGGCTCAAGCCAGGGAAAAACCCCAAGATGGGGAAAACCCTTGATCAAATCTTCTTATTATTATCATCAAATGTTCAATAGAGAAAGAGAGAGTAAAATGCTATAAATAACTTGCTAATATGAAGATCAGGCGTCACTTCTCTTAGATCCATTTAATCATGTAATCTGGGCAGTTTGTTCATAGAGGACAAATCATATTTTTGTACAAGATCGGTCTGGTTAGGAAACAATAGTCCATTGCTTTCTAAGTTGACTAATCCAAAAATCCTTCTTTCTGTCGTGACCTTCCTTATTTCACATGATGCTCCCTTTGGCTGGCTTAAGGAGTTGGTTTATGACCACATTAAGGTCACTGTTGATATTATCTTTGTGGTTCTGGGTTAAGGCTTCTGAAGCATGCTGCTCTAGCCCTTGAATTTTGTAAACAGTGTGGCATTTTTCTTCTTACAAGGGCTCTATTATTTGTAGTAGTCCTAGTCTATTTTTAAGTTCCATGTCATCGTCAACAAGTACCAAATACTATCATATAAGATCAACAACCTTCTATTGTATTTCAGCTTCTTGGGCAAGTGATTCAAGGCCTGCGGTCAAGTTGTGAGAATATCTTCTAGCTACAGCCAAACTACAGCAAGAAGTCCCATACGAAACAAGCCACAACCCATATATAAGATTTTCCTTAACCATAGCGAAGCACTGCTTCCAAACTTGGACCTGTTATGACAAACCCCTAACCAAAATAGTCCCAACAATAACCAGAATTTATCCTCCTTAATCTTCGATGCCACAAAGATATCTTTTTCTTTTGATTGATGCGTCCCAAATGAGAGAGAATGCTCCTCTATATATACAATTCAGTGGAGTTGAGGGGACATGAATTTTGATCTTCTTAAGTCAACATATAGTTGAGGCCGACCTCAATAATTTACATGAGAGAAACATAAATTCAAAATTCTGCTTCTACTTATCCAAATTTGACGTCTTTAGATCAATTTTGATCCTCTAGAAAAGAGTAATTAAATGCCACAATTATATTCCCAAAAGGAGTTGTTCGAAGTGGAATTTGGCCCTAGTTTCCATTTTAAAAAAAAAAATTAACCATCAATATTTTTTTCTAGCATTTTGGGCTGAATTCACAATAGTATGCTAAAAAGTGTCTTTTCAATGTCTGGAAAGTAGGATATTTAAATGTGAGATATATACTCTACATCATTAGGTTATCTCCTTTTCAAATCTAAGTTTTTTTTTAGGCTACATGTTAATTGTTTGAACTTGAACTTTGAAGAAATTCTTGAATGGAATTCATAAATACTCGAATGAATGGACTTTGTAAGGCAGTGGTACCATAAATTATGTTATTTCAAAGATATGACTTCCATATTTTTACAAAATACAATGTCCTCAATAAATACTTATATGTATAGATACTTATGTTTAGGATTATATGTGTTGGAGTTGTTCCTTTATGTTTTACTATAATCTTGATGTTGACAATCTTTAGCTGACCTTTTTCATCAATTGTTCATAGAACATGCAAAAGGAAATTATTGTCAAAATGTGGAAAAAATTACATTTCTCCTGATTTCTTTTTTTATTGTTCATGACAGGATAATCATGTTGTAGGAATGAGTTATCCTACAATTTGTTTCAATTTGTGGATTATTTTTTCCTCCCATTTTTTTACAAGGATGTAGATTTCATTTTCATGTTGATGGTTTTTGCATGTATCTTATCTAGCCCCAAATGTTGGTAATGGAGCGGATCTTGAGAAGTAGTTGTGGGCACAGACTCTATCAGAGTTTAATGTTACAATACCACTTCCACTTCGTATAATAAATAGTTTAATGGTATGTGACATAAAGAAGAGTTATTTAATGACAGTGTCAAAAGGGAAACCTCGTGTCTTAGTTGTAAGTCATTTATTCTTTCTTAGTTGTAATTCATCTGTTTGATTTTGAGTTTTATCACATGAATTATTTCACTACTCCAATATGCATGGCTTGTATTTCTCACTCGATGTTAGTTACTTGACATGGTTGATATAACATTCAATTCTAGGCCACTTTTATTTTAAGTCAGATATTTTATTGATTAAAAGGATGTTCATATTTTGATTGGTTTACTTGGAGCTTGATTTAAAAAAAAATTGTAAATTCCATGTGGCTGCTATTTTTTTAGGGTGATCTCTTTGCACCAGTAAGGTCAGATCATTCCTAGAACATAGGTATACAACAAGTTCATGTTTGGCCTTTGTTGTGTATCTGTTATTCTTTATTTCATTGCTCGATGGTTATTGATTGATGTAAAACAGAGGATGGGAAGGTCCTACCAATTCTCTTGACAAAACAAAATCAAATGGAGTGGTATAATTGTGTTTTAAAAGGTGAGCCAAAAATCAATACTTGAAAGGTAGAACTTGATAATAATAATCTATTTGATCTGGATCCAGAGACACAACCGACTGTGGAAAAAAAATGATGGTATTGACGATTCTTCCCTGCAAATAAGCTCTAACTATTAGACCATTCCCCAAATTTTAGTTATCTGCAATGACAATAGTGACTCCAGCTTTATTTGTATGAAAGTAACTTTGGCCATTGTCCTATTCGTTTCCTATGAATGGTTTTGATTTTCAAACCCCAACTAATTTGTTGTTAAACTAATTAAAGCTTTGATGACAAACATATAGTTTTCAAAGATCTTTTCTAAATCTCTTTTCTTGAGAAAATTTGTCCTTTTACTTTAGGTACTGTAGATTGCTACCATGTGACATATGCTATGATATAATTGCCTGGATAAATAGACATAAGTGTTGTACAACATAATCTTTTTTAAATCTAAAGCAACAAAATTTCCAAATACCAATTTTATTAATTAAGAAAATCTTTTAGACTTCTTAGCTAACTTATGATTATATTTTGGTAGGGGATTTTATGTACGCTGATATTGTGTTGTCTCTTTGTTTTTTGTCAGGTAAAAATGGTTAATAAGGAATGTGTTCTTGAGCAACATACACACATCTTATTCTACTATCGACATGGATATCCATCGTTTTCAAGCATGACAACAAAAATGCAGATGTTAGTGGGATCTCCAAAGTCTATGTTGGATGAATTTAATACTAGTGACGATTTTGATTCCTTGTCAGATAAAGAATGTCAGAAGTCAAATTCAAATAAACAGAAGCAACTCAAGAATGAAGGTGAATCTATTGCTTTCTGTCCAAGTCAATTTCTTTTATTTGTTGGTTGCTGTCATGTTTTGAGAGCGGACTTGTGAAATTCCAAATTGCATGTTGGTTTATGTAAAGGGGA
>APFE030073066.1:112419-124002 GCA_000404065.3 Pinus taeda
TGCCAAGTGTTTGTCTATTCCAACTCGTTAAAGGATTGGAAACAATATCTCTCTTGTATTATTTTACGCTTTTTTGGACTTGAGAGATTATTTTGCGAAAAAGAACTTATGGAGTTTCCTTTTCGTCCCTTTTCAAACTCTCTAAACATGAAAAGGGTCAAGTTTTCTTTATCGTTAAACTCGTTAAAAACTTCAAATAGCGACAAACTTGTCCATCAAGACAAGGATGAATTTCACCTTCGCTAAACTCGTTAAAGCATCAAATAGTGATGGATTCGCCCGAAGGGTGAAATTATACAACAAGAATATGTTATCCTCCTCAAGCTTGATAAAAAATAAAGAGGTATTATTCAGAAATGACTGGGGAAAATGGAAAAAGTCAAGAAAACTTTATGGTAGCAAGTCGCTCTTAAACATGACACTTTCACCTCATCACCATGACTATGTGGGTTGGGTCATTCAGCTTGATGGTTATCACACCGTTGGTCTATCATACCATCCATTACATTGTTTTGGTTCAATCCTACCAACTCATATTAGTGTCACTGACATGTTCAAGAGAAGTCATTTAGTTCAAACTTCACCCTTTTCAATACCGTAAACCTTCATTTTCATGACCCTCATTCCTGAACCTTGTGTCGTCAATTGATTTTTCATCTCCAAAATCATTTATCTCGTTTCGTGTCATTGATGTGGGATACATCAAGGCCCGCATGCGATGAGTTGCTTCTTTTTAACATCAGCACATCATCCAAGAATTTGAGTTAGAAACACCCCTTCAATAGCTTGAAGCTTGCATACATCAATGGCAGGTTTCTCGCTTCCGGCGATAGGTTGACATCAATGGCCTCTGAATGAAAGAATTTGTATGGTGTTTGACATCAAATCATTTATTCACACCATGTGAAATGTACTATAGTACCTTGAGGGTCATTATCATTATCAGTGATTCCTCTCGCGTTTGTTAATGGCTTACATCATTGGCTAGTAATTAGACGATGTCTTTCCACGTTCGACTTCAGAACATCTATTCACATGGTTAGACTTGTACTTGAGCAAAATATTGAACGATATTGAAGACCTCGGATCTAGTTTCATCCATCCGGGCTGCGATATTTTCCGGAGTACTAAATCAAATTTACAATGGCCTTACATTCATGGTCAACCATTCATGGGTCTATATTTGTAGGCTACTATATTTGTACATGTAATGAAAGTTTATAAGTTGAGCATGGGTATGCCTTCCCTAATCTAGTTCATGAGGAAAATCAAATTATCATGATATATGTATTGTAATTGATGCAGGTCACCTTCTGTTTTGAAACCTCCTCTCCTCGTGATAAAGCATTTCACTCGACATATATATTTATGACTTCATTCTTTAGGGGGAACTGTTACAGATCCATTTGGGCACATCAACCCCAACTTACAGATCGATACTATTAGGGCCCATCAACCCCTAATGTAGTTGTTACATGCTCTAAAGAAGTTATTCATCATAATGCCTCACTTCCCAAGAAGTTCCATCACTGAAAACATCCAAAAACCACCTCTAAGAAGATCAACGTAGGTAGGCCTTCATTAGGGTGCATTACAATGCAAACCATACACTGTCAGGGTGCTATGCAGTGCACTTGGTCCCTCTTTGGCCTGCGCTATGTGAATTTGAGTGAATTTCCATGAGAGTTTTAGAGATTCCTTATCCATTGGATGACTCTAGAAGTTTCTCAAAACTACCGTCTCCTTTGAGTTCACATTTGGATGAGGAAGGGAGTTAAGGAAAATCAATCACCTTATCACTTCTTCCATGGAATTGATTTCTAAATATAGGAGGGAATTCATTATCACCATTGATGGCATAACTTCCTTCATTCACCTATAAAAATACCACTCATCTAAGTGATCAAGGGCTGGAAATTATTGAATGGTAGGGAGATGTTGTTGATATGAGTTTTGAGTTGATTGCAAGTATTGTAATGATGTCAAAGTTTCTTTCTTGTTGTGAGGAGAGGATGGGATCTAACTGGAGGAGTGATGTTGAATTAGGCAAATTGGGTTGTAACTCTTCCTTTCGCTAATAAAGTGTTCAAAACTTTTTCCATATGCTTGTGTTGTCTTTTGATGATTTCATATGCTTATCATGTACTTGATTCCATGCTATGTTTAATCAATAGATCATTATCATATGATTTTATGGGTTTTTGTTTCTGTTTGTGTGTAGGTACTTCTCAAGCGTCTTAAGTACGAGAAGAAGAAATAGAATTGGTCAAGGGAAATAAGGAACAAGCGGAAGCTACAAGTAGGTTCTCTGTTCTCTTATTTTATCTATTGTTTATAGAAAAGGTAGAGAATGCTTTGCACTATTGTTTCTAGATTAAGCTACTAGGCTAGAGGAATTAGGCGTTTATCCAAGAACACTAAAACTTCCCAAAACAATATTTTCAAAAGTCATGTGACAATGTATCCTATGCCATAACTGGGTTTCATTTATCTTTCTCAAATAATAAATTACTCCGGATTCATCAAACACATATACATTATTGTGAGTTCTGACTTCCTTTCCCACCAACTTTCCATTCTTTTAATGTCTAATATCATATCTTTGGATTCAAAGGTCACATTATAGACATTATCACACATATGGCTTACACTAAGAAATTTGTGCTTAATACCCTCTACGTATTGTACATTTTGATCCCTATTCTTTTCATCAAGGCTGGTTATGCCCTTACCCTTAATTTTAGTTGGAGCATTATTACCAAACATGAAATTGTTTCCCCTTTCCTTTTCTTTTAGAGATAATAATTTTCTTTCATCCCCAATCATATGCTTGGAACATCCACTGTCCACATACCATCTATTTTATTGATCATATGCTAACAAAGTAAGGCCAAATTCCATATTCTTTGCAGATTTATGTTTCCAATTCTTCTTATCCTTTTTAAAATTTGGTTACCAAGTATTTTGAGATTTAGATGAATACTTAAATTTTCTTTTGCATTCACTTGTCTTGTGCCCAAAATTATTACATTTGAAGCACTCAATATCATCCATCATGGGAGATAAGGGATTTATATCTATGGGAGAAGAATTTTGAGATCTATAATTCTGATATTTATTATATCTGAAATTTTCATCTCTTTCAACTTTGACCCTTCTACAATCAATAGATTTATGTCCAAATATATGACATTTATAACAATGACCATAAAATAAATTAGAGTACTTTAATTTGGAAGGTTCATGAGTTTTTACACAAAGATATCTCTATCATCTTGTTGATTTATTCGTTCTTCATTAGTATGAATCCTTTGAGAAGTTGGAATTCTTATTCTAGTGAAGGGCTCCTCTCTTTCTTTCTACCTTTCTATCTTCATTGATTATTTCTAGATGCACCTTTGAATAGCTATGAGGTTCCTAAAATCGTGCGGACCTCAATTTCATATTCCTTGAAGAAGATTCTTGTGGTCTAGAATATCCTAGACCTGCTTTGTTTTAAGGAGACCTTTGATTGTTTAGAATTTGATCTAGCTTTCTTGACCCTTCTACAAAATTTTCCTTTACACCCTTCTTGGTCGCCAGTCTCTCAAGATCTATTATCAGAGAGACAAATTCTTCCTCAAGCCTTTGACATTTTTCTTCCCATTCATGGATTAAATCCTTAAGAACTTCTTCTTTTCACTTAGCTTCTTATAATTTGACTTTTAGGGACATAATTTCTTCTTCTTCTTCTTCTTCTTCTTCTTCTTCTTCTTCTTCTTAAACACACTGCAGTTGTTCTTTTAGCTTCATGTTGTTTCTTCTAGCCTTCTTCAACTCATCAAGAGCACTAATGACTACTTCTTCTTCTTCTTCTTCTTCTTCTTCTTCGCAGTTGTTCTTTTAGCTTCATGTTGTTTCTTCTAGCCTTTTTCAACTCATCAAGAGCACTAATGACTTCTACTTCTTCTTCTTCTTCTTCTTCTTCTTCTTCTTCTTCTTCGCAGTTGTTCTTTTAGCTTCATGTTGTTTCTTCTAGCCTTCTTAGACACCTTGAAAGGTGGCTCCTTTAGTTAAAACTTCTCTTTTCCTATTCTCATCTCATAGGCTATGAGAGTACCAAGCAATTGTTCCATTGTGAGACTCTTTAGATAAATATCCCTTCAATGGAAGATATTTTGGAATTAAATATCATAGGAAAAGATCTTAAGAATTTATGAATAATTGTATCTTCTTTGAGAGCTTCACCAAGTCCTCTAATCATATTGGTTATTTAATCAGCTTTGAGGAAGTATTATGCTATGCTTTATTCTTCACTTATTTTTAAGCTTTCAAACCTCATTCTGAACGTTTGAAGTTTGTGTTGCTTGAATTTTTCATCTCCTTCATGAATCTAATTGAGATTGACCCACACTTCCTTGGTATACTTACAGTGCATAACTTTACAAGTTCAGAGTGACTAATACAAAATAGAATGGAATTATTTTCTTTATCATTATTTCCATACCGCTTTTTACTATCTACATCTGTGAGAGGGACATCGGGGACATCATAATCTATCAACATAAAGATCCAAACATATACCCCTAGAGACTTAAGATAGGCTTACATCCTAATTTTCCAAAAAAGAATAATTTCTCCCATCGAAGACTTATATCTTGCTTGAGTAAGCATCCTAAATCTCTTGCCTAGACATAGTTCCTTTATGGATCTACCTTTCATTGGTTAAATTGTTCCTGAAGGTACTTGGCTCTGATACCAATTCTTGGAATAAGGAAATATTCAGAGTGGGGGGGTGAATAAGTAATAGTGAGGTTCTTTGAAATTTAAGCACAAATATTTATCTCTTTTCACTACTATCAGTTACTTATGAGCGCATTCATAATAAAATATAAATAAACATCAAGATAATCCATTCACACGTACACACAATCCATCAAATGAGAAACATACAAATATTGACACTAATATTTTTTGTGGAAACCGAAAGGGAGAAAACCACTAATCTGTTTGTTTTTATGATGTAAATTAAGCACCTACTTAATTACATAAATTTTTTTGTGAGCACCCACTCACAGGAGGCCCCAACTCCCTTCAAATAGCAAGCTACAACTTGCCAAGAGGAATGAAGCTCTTATGAATGCAAGCCACTACCTGCTCTACCCATTGTTCTACTTTTGATACAATCTTCAAATTGAAAATAGAGGCTAATACATATACTCATAAATATGAATATGATCTACTACAATACCAATTCCTTCTCTGCTACTAAACAATTCTCCTTTGAACTATACTCTTTTCTCCTTAACCAACTCAAGTCTCAACCCTCTGTTAAACTGTATATCCCAGTTAACACTTGGCCTCTGTTACCTTTTATGTTCACATAGTCACGACACTACATGCTTTAGCTCATGACAATTCTACATTCCCCCACATTTTCACAGATGCACTTCATTGTTTTGTTCCTCTACTACACTAGAAACGATGTTATCTCTATAGTCCTTCATGTTGTCTCTATTTTCTTTTCTACTCTGTACTTGGTAGTGTGTTTCAGCATGACACTATTTATTTTTATCACATCAAAAATTCCAGGCCACTACAACTCTATTAAATACTATAATGGGCCACCTACAGATTCTCCATACTGTGAATCGAGTTCACCCTTAATAAGAACCTTTAATGAGTTCACCCTATGTAGATCACTAGGTCATCTTAGACACTTCATCAAGGTTCCCCATTCCTTCTTAACTTCTTATCAGAGACTTAAGTGTACTAAAGGAGTGGTTCTCCTTCTTACAACAATTGTAGCACTCTGTTAGAGCCCATATATTTGTTGATATGAAGTCCCAAAACCATTCTCTTCATTTATTTCCTGGTGGTGTGCGAGAAATTATCAGAGGAGACTTGCCTTAACTGGAGATAGAATTTACAATAGCCATTAGTCAAATGGCGCCAAACTCTTCATGCACCTTTACTATAAGCTTCCCATTCATTCATCCTATGTAACACAATGCCAAATATGACACATAGGCCAAAGTTGTCAACTCATCCATTTAATGTATGTCGCTACATGAGTCAAATCCTGGAAGCCATGATACCCATAACTTTTCTTAATATAATTTCACAAGAGTTACGGGCTACCAGGCTTCTAGCTACTGGCCCACCAGGGTGCATTATCCTTAGTGCCTTTCCTTTGATTTTGGCCCACGCTCCTTTAAATACTTCTCATAATAGATTTTCTTTATCAATAGCCCAAAGGCCCTTGGTCACCAAAACACATGAAACCATCATAAATCCTATGCCTAAGTGCACCTTTTATTCTTTGATGGATTTTTCAACTTCCAACAAACTTTCCAGCCCCTAGCACTACTTACCCAACACTCCATTGAAATTTCTTCTACGTTTTCAACTTCCAGGCAATTTCTATTACGGGTTCTATGAATTGATGGACCGTCAACTATTGTGCCCTTCTATCTGGCTCCTTTCCATCCCCATCCACCTTTTAAAAAAACCTTTAGGGTTCTGGGGTTCCAATCTTTTAGCTACCCCAACTCACTGTAATCTCGTAACACTTTGAAATAAATCCCCAGGGTTTTGAGCCTTTCAGGATTTCGGGGTTCTGAGCCTCCCGCTACTGTGGCTCACTATAATCCCGTAACACTTTGAAATAAACCTACGGGGTTTTAGACTCTGCTACTAAGGGCTTCAAAGTCCTTACTGTGAATGATTGTAACTTTTGATCTAGAGGCCCAATTGTAGGATTCCTCATACCATTGGAATGATCTTTCCAAGAACTTTACAACTATGCCACTTTTAGGAAGAATTGAGTTGATCTATTGAGACGTAATATCCTCCAAAGTCTGGGACTCCCTAGCTATAATAGTCATATTTTTATGGTTTCTCCACTAAACCTACTACTATGATGATTCTCTATAGAATACTGCAACAACCATGGGACTCTACCTAAACATCATGCTCATCAATGCCAATATATACTATTCCTATCCTTAATAATAATCCCATTGACATCAATGCCAACAAACCAAGTTCCACCAATCGTTCAGACAATGTCAACTGTCAAACATGAATTCAGGAAGCTAAATGATACAATTATAATTAAACAAAGAAAAACTCAAACAAAGGTAACAATATAATTTTTTTCTTTTTCAAGGATTTTAAACTAAGAATTTTATCATGATTAGTTAACAAGCACAAACATGAAATAATTTTGAACAAGTATATAGTAGTAGAAATTATAGTTCAATTATGAACTCCTTTAGAACAAATTGAATGGAAAATTAAAACATGCAGTATATGATATAAGGGAAGAGATGTCAAATAGAAGGGTCAAAAGAACCCAAAATTACAAATTTCAATAGAATTGTATTCTTGGACTGAAGGATTTTGGCCTTAGCCATTTTTAATTACAAATAAGGCAAGATAGTCCGCAACATTAGAAATCCCCTTCTAGATAATTTTTGTAATAGTTCAATGACAACAAGCTTAAAGTAAAAATCTTACTTTTTTCTACGATAAGAGTATCAAATACACATATCCACGACATGAACAAAAGGTGTAAGTGCATCCAACCTATAATGGAGGATGTTCAAAAACATTAACAAAACTAAATGAATTCCAGAGTAAGTAAATGAACTTGCAATTGAGTTCATCTTAATTGAAGTACTTGTAAATTATTAAACATAAAAATGTGTGTGAGTTGAAGTATCATTAAAGAAATAATGTTGAAAATAAATTCAATATGAAAATAACTTATCTTTAGATAAGAATTATATCTAAGAGTAAGCATGTCCATAATATTCATAATTTTTTGGGTAAATTCATTAAAAATATTGAATAAGGTGGGAACCCTAAGGAGAAATTTAAGAAATTTCCCGGATAAAGAATTATCACCATTCTAGGAAATTTACAAGTGCTAACATGGTAAAAATATTGTGCCAAACCATTCTATAGATTTGTGGCTCTCTGGTTCTATTACATAGACCTCTATATGTAATTTATATTTCCTTAATAAAAAAAATATGATTTTTCTTCTGAAAAAAACCATTCTATAGCTATATAAAAACCCTCGAGGGTTAGAATTTCAATTGTGGAAACCCAAGTTTGAAGTTAACCAACTAAGGCATTGTAAACATATGCAAAAGAATTGAAAATATATATATATATAGATATTATATTTTACTCACATATAAGAGAATGAGAACATTTTGAGAATGGAAGTCTCGTTAGACCAGTTCCATCGATAATAAAAACAAAACCAGGTTAGGGAACAACAAGAAGAATTCTTACCTTCTTGTATCAAATTGGGAGGGATTAAACCGTTAGTAAGAAAATAGAGACATTGCAAGTAATAAAGGAAAGGTTATACGTTTACTCAAGAAAGTACATAAATGGACCACCCACGGTGTTGGTAAGACCAAACAACCCAATAAACTATTGGAAAAGTAATCTTGCGAGAAGTCAATGCCAAGGAGAGTCTCAAAGCCAACAAAAGAAATTTCCTATGAAACTTGGAAGCCAAGTAAATAAGTGATTAAATTGATACACAAGAAAACACGTTATGTCGATTACAAGGTCGAGTAAACAATACCGTTCATAGTTTCCACCAAGAGGAAGTGAAAAGAGACTAGTAAGAACACCTCTGAATAGCCTAATGGAGACAATCCGCATAAACAAGGGATACCACGTACATGTGTAGCGTATGGCCACCTCAAGCGCAAGGTAAGAGTAATATTATATGAAAGCCTGAATTAAAAACCATCGTATTATATGCGTATAATATAGCATGCAGAGAATTATCCTTAAGTCATATAAAATTAGGTTATATATATATATATATATAAAGTCTTGATTTAAAGTTTAAGGAGCAAGGGTAAAAGGAAACCCCACCAAGTTTTTAAAATTGCATAACTATGCCTCATTCAATATTTATATATAGGACTTTGTATTGTCAATATGGAAACAACTCTTTACCTATTTATATAAAAGTATAAATACAATGGAGTAAATTCTCATGATAATTGTAATGAGGAGTTTTAACGAATGATTAAACTTAGTTATACACACTTCACCATTAGGGAAGGAATAGAACAGGGTGAGTTAGAAAAATAGAATAAAAACTTTATAATGTTTTATGAGAGAAATAGGGTTTTTAACATATCATCAACTCAGCCATTTGAACATATCATCGACTCAGCCATTGATTGTAAAGCATAATAGAAAAAGTTCGATAAATTTAAATAAGTGTGAAATAAAGCGAGTAATATTGGCATTAAACTATAAAGTGAACTTATATTCAAATATTATAAATGAAACATTAATTAATGACTAGGAATTTTCAAAGTCTTGTAAATAGTGATCTATTGTGAAAATATTGTATCTCAATTCAATTGTATAAAAAAAATAAGGTATATTAGGGAGGATTCAATACACCCTCCCTCTCTCCTCTCTTCCTCACTCCCTCTCTCTCCCTCTCCCCCTCATCACACACTCTCTGTCACTCCACCACTCTCTCTATCTCTCTCTTATTTCCTATCTCTATATGCACCCTTCATCTCTCTCTCTATATCTCCACTTCTCTCTCTCACTCATCACTCTCTCTCTACTCTCCACCTCTCTCTCTCTATCTCTCTTATCTCCTCTCTCTATCCCTCCTTTTCTCTCCATATCTATATTTATCCCCCTCTCTCCCTCTTCCTCTCACTCTACCCTTCTCTCTCTCTCTATCTCATTCTTATTCCCTCTATCTCTCCCTCTCTCCCCCTTCTAGCCCTATCTCAATCTCCCTCCCTCTCTCCTTCTTTCCCTTCCTCCCTAACTACCACCCACACTCTTTCTCCTCCTTCCTATCCTTCCCTATCCAGGCCTTTATCCTTCAATCCCTTCGTTACAAAACAATCCTACCCCCCCGCCCTCTCATCTCTCGATAGTATATATATATATATTATAATATATATATATATATATAATATAATATATATATATATATATATATTATAATTATAAAATAATATATATATATATATATATATTATTATATATATATATAATAATGCTCCTCTCTATACGGCTCTTTATCTCCTCTCTCTCTCTCCCTCCTCTCTCTCCTTTCCTCCCTCCTAACACCACCCACCACTCTTTCTCCTCCTTCCTATCCTTCCCTATCCATGTTCGGTTATCCCCAATCCCCTTCATTAACAACAAATCCTCTCCCTCTCTCTCTCTCTCTCCATCTCTCTCTCTCTAAATATATAATAATATATAATAATAATATTCTCCCCTCTCTCTCCCTCCATCTATTTCTCTATGTCCTTGCTCCTCTCACTTCTCTCTCCACCCCCTCTCTCTCCCCCTCTAGCTCTATCTTTAAATCCAACCCTATCTCTTCACACACACACATGATTATTCTTCTATCCTTCCCTCCACTCCTCTCAATTCTCTACCACCCTCCCTCTCCTCAATCCCTCCTTAACAACAACTCCACTCGCTCTACACATAATCAATTTTTCCTCTATCTCCACTATGTCTCTTTCCCTGCCTCTCCCCAATCAACTCCCCCTCTCTCACTATATTCCCTTTCATAATCTCTCTTTGTCTCTCTCTCTCTCTCTCTCTCTCTCTCTCTCTTTGTTCTCACTCTCTCTCCCTACTGGCTCTCTCTATACTCTCTGCTCTCTAACTGCACTCTCTCTCTCTACACTCTATTCTCTCTCTACTCTCTATTCTCTCTCTCTCTCTATCTCTCTCTCTACCTTTGCTCTTTCTCTCTCTCTCTATGTTCTCTCTCTCTCTCTATGATCTCTACTCTCTCTTTCTCTCTCTTTCTCTGCTCTCTCTCTCTCTCTCTCTCTCTCTCTCTCTCTACTCTCTACTCTCTCTGATCTCTGCTCTCTCTGCTCTTTTCTCTTTGTTCTTTGCTCTCTTCTCTCTCTTCTCTCTCTCTTCACTCTCTCTCTGCTCTCTGCACTCTACTCTCTTCTCTCTTTTCTCTGCTTTGCTCTCTTTGTGCCCTCTCTCTCCTCTCTTCTCTCTTCATTTTTCTCTCTGCTCTTTGTGCTCTCTCTCTCTTTTCTCTCTACTCTCTCTCTCTCTCCTCTTAACTCTCTTTTCTCTCTTCTCTCTTCTCTCTTTGCTCTATGTGCTCTATGTGCTCTCTCTCTCTCTCTCTCTGCTCTCTACTCTCTCTCTTTTCTCTCTACACAATCTTATATTCACCACTTTTCCTAGAAAAGAGGTTTAGTCTCAAGTATGAGTTAGGCAAAATATCTCTCTCTCTATTCTGACTTCTCCCTCTCCTCTCTTTGTTGCCTCTACTCTCTCTCCTCTCTTTGTTCTCTCTAATCTCTCTCCTCTCTTTTTTCTCTCTCTCTCCTCTCTTTGTTCTCTCTCTCTCTCCTCTCTTTATTCTCTCTCTCTCTTCACTTTGTTCTCTCTCTCTCTCTCTTCTCTGTCCTCTCTCTTCTCTTTCTTCTCTCTCTACTCTCTCTGTTATTTCTTCTCCGTTCTCTACTCTCTTTTCTCTTTTCTCTTTGCTCTCTGCTCTTTGCTCTCTCTCTCTCTCTCTCTCTCTCTCTCTCTCTCTCTCTC
>APFE030073066.1:128223-142797 GCA_000404065.3 Pinus taeda
CTCTCTCTCTCTCTCTCTCTCTCTCTCTCTCTCTCTCTCTCTCTCTCTCTCTCTGCTCTCTGCCCTCTACTCTTTCTACTCTCTCTATGTTCTCTGCTCTCTACTCTTTCTCTCTCTTCTCTGTGCTCTAATCTCTGTCTCTTTCCTCTCTGCCCTATGCTCTCTACTTTCTGTGCTCCCTCTCTCTCTCTCCTCTCTCCTCTCTCTACTCTTTTCTCTCTGCCCTCTACTCTCTCTACTCTCTCTATGTTCTCTGCTCTCTACTCTCTCTCTCTTCTCTATGCTCTCTAATCTCTATCTCTCTCCTCTCTGCTTTGTGCTCTCTCTCTCCTCTCTATGCTCTCTGCTCTCTTTCTCTTTTACTCTCCGCTCTGCTCTGCTCTCTCTCTCTCTCTTGACAACCACAACATGTCAACAACACATATTGTCCCAACTTGTCTCTTCTACTAACATCAACACAAACCACATGGTACCCATCATATATGCATGGTCTCCACATTCCCCATTCGTTCATCATATGCATCGCCACAATTAATAATAAAACACATATCTCCCTACAAATATTACGCATCGTTGATGGGTGATGTGATACCTAAATTTGACCTTTCACAATCTTATGTTCACCACTTTTCCTAGAAAAGCTGTTCAATCTCAAGTATGAGTTAGGCATGATCACTAGGATGCACCACACTAGTCACATCTTCAACATTGGTAACCCAATGAAACTCTATGAACTAAAATTTCGTATTCCCTCAATC
The DNA here is from genome assembly GCA_000404065.3 of Pinus taeda. Classification (NCBI taxonomy): domain Eukaryota; kingdom Viridiplantae; phylum Streptophyta; class Pinopsida; order Pinales; family Pinaceae; genus Pinus; species Pinus taeda. Next base: position 128,982 of record APFE030073066.1, read on the forward strand.
TTGACATTTATAGGAAAGAACCAACCACACTTTCTTTTTCGACACAACAATGTGTTCCTTCTACCATATTTCACCCCCATCTAATTTCATTAAACTAAGAGGACTACTTTATCCATCAATACTTTCATCATCTTCTTTAGCAATATAATTTGTCCTCCCACCAATCATCAACTTCAAGACTCTTCCTATCATAGAGTCACCACACAACATCATGAGCCTTCTTTCTACACCTTCAATAAACATAGATATAACTTGATCCTGCATTTTATCTTATGGGATGGTTCCTAGAATGATTCTATATTCAATTATCATTGATGACTATAGTTTGATTTGAAATACACATATCTACTTTAGAAATTTTATGTCCGCATCAACAAGTTACTATCTTGAAGGTAGCAAGTAGATATTTGGATATGTAACATTTAGATTTGGCTAGATCTCCTTCTTTGTGAAACTATACCCACAACATGGGAATCTATGTATGGCAACACTTTTCAACTTCTTAACATGATATATAGCTTTGGAAGAAAGTGGAAATCTTTTCATAGAAATTGAGAGAAACTCATATGGAACAAAGGTCCTCACCTAATACATGACCCAAAGAAGATAGATGACCAAGAATGCTTAACTAGCCACCCTAAAGGATGATGAATGCTCCTTCCTTGAGGCTGTTCCAAAGGTTCTCATCTAATACACCACCCAAAGAAGATAGATAACCAAAAATGCTTAACTAGCCACCCTAAAAGATGAGGAATGCTCCTTCCTTGAGGCTATAATCTTTTAGGAATTAGTTAGAAATTTATGAGTGAAATGGAAAAAAACTTAGAAGCATATAATATTAATATTAATATTTGCTTAGTCTTTTAGTATCTTGTAATTACTTAAAATCACTCATATATTAATAATTTCTTATATATGAAGATTGTATAGTTGATTTTATCCAACAATAAAGAAATGTTGATCTCTATATTTCTATTTAAAGATTAGAGTCTCATCCATACAAATTAAGCTATTTATTTTGATGTTTTCGAATTTCCAAATTATTCATAGTTTAATATCTTCTTCAAAATAACTTATTTTTTCGATTGGTAGGCATTTTGAATGTTAGCAATGAAAGTATATTAACCTTTGAATGAAAAATATTTCACTAAAATCCAGAAAAAAACAAGTTTTTAATAATACTTTTGAAAAAAGTTTTGATCATTTATGCATATGAAATTTTATTTTTAATATTTGTATTCATATATAAAAGAAGAATGTTAACTAATAAATAAAGGATGACGGCCCAAACTTAAAAACAATAGTAATGCATTCTTAATGGACTTCATTGCAACATGTGTATGGTAAGCCTTTCTTACCATTATGGGTTATGTGTCAGGTGAAATATCTTGTGTTTTTGAGTTTGATATCCTTTCTAGTCAATGGGGTTGTTTGGATGGACTTGATGTTTTGATAGAGATAACAAATTCTTGAATTATTTCCGTTGCAGATATGTATTCTTTTATATTCAATATTGTTATAGTCTTTTCTTTACATATTTTTATTGAGAGTATAGTTTTTAAGGCTGACCCTTTTCCCTGTACTTATATTGTTATTGTCATTTCTTTACATATTTTTATTGAGAGTATAGTTTTTAAGGCTGACCCTTCTCCCTGTACTTGTGTAGTATTGTGTTTTTATAATAATATATAAATAAAGATAGACACCATCCTATTTATAAAAAGAGGACTGCCCTGGGGTCATACAAAAGTCAGCCCATTTAATAAGATTTCATGGTCATCCAAACATTACTGATCTCAATCCCATATCGAACTGAACTTTATCAGAAAGGTTATGATAGATGAGCAGGCAACCATAACTTTTTTTTAAACATATTGATGCCAGATGAATACAACCTGACCATTGTGATTTTGAATTTCTGAACCTCAAAATTCACAAATCACCCATGTTCTCTCATGGCCCTTGGGGATCGTGCACAGACCGTCTATGTTGGAGTATGTCTGAAATTAACATTACAATCAGATCTGTTAAAACGGTAACTCATTTGTTCGTTATTATTTCAATATGATGTTTAAAGCTTATTAATAACAATAATCAAGCACAACTTTTCACTGCATTTTCCCGGGAACCTCAATTAAAACCTTAATGTGATGCCGTGGTTAAAGCTCACTAATAAAAATAATCAAGCATACCTTTTCACCACATTTTTTTTTTAATTTCATAAACATTTAGGTTACATTTTCACTATTTTAATGATAAATTTATGAGGGTAAATTAATTAGTTTGTGTGAGGTCTATTTTATAAGTGAAAGTTGAAATTTTAAGGGAATTAAATTTTTTCAAAAAATTTAAATTTCCAAACTTTAATAATAATTATACATCCGACATGCAGGAGAATAAATTATTTAGAAGCATTTAATTACAAATAAATTCAAAATTAAAAATGCAATTCTTTATGCTACTTTTTTAAGTGAAATTGGGGCTGTTTCTATCGAAGCAATTGCTATTGTGCGAATCATAACGTATTTAAAAAAAATTGAGCAAATGGAAGAGAAGACAAATGGCCTCAGGTTGCCTTTAACCCATATTGTGCATAACAAAAAATTTGGATGCATCAAAATAACAAATGATTTAGTAAATGGATAAGGTATTTAATAAATTTGAGCAAATGGAAGAGGGCAGATGGCCTAATGTTGTCTTTAATGACATATTGTGTATACAAATAGAAAACTTGGATGCAGCTAAAAAACTAATGGTTTAGTAAATGGGGTATTTTCTTTAACATGTGTCCCATAAAAAAAAATGTTATGAATAATTACCACAAGTGTATGTGGGATGAGTTAGGGAGAAATAAAAAGTACTATATTGAAGTGTTTAATCTCACTCATACTATATTGAAGTGTTTAATCTCACTCATAATCATCAACAAAAAGCATACATAGAGGCCAATATTTCTTAGAGAGCCAAAATTCTTATTGCTTAGTTAAGGACTAATTCTCATTAACTCCTTTGTGAAATAGGGCATGTGGGAGAAAATATTATGTATTTTTTGTCACAGAAAAGCATTTCATTTTAGAATGCGAGGTCTTCAAATACAACCGAGAAAATTATACAAATATTTCGGAAACTAGCTCTTGGAATAATCTATTTAGCGAGGGATTTGTACAGAAGCTAGAACCTTTATTGTGAAGTTTCACAGAAAAATAAATAAATACATCAACTAAATGAAAAAACAATCTATCATATAAACTATCTTTAACTATAATTTTCTTTTTTTCTTTCTTTTAAATAAATGTATCTTCTTCTAACCCACTCAAACTAAACCTATTAAAAACTATTAAAAAAGGGAAAAACTTTAGATAAAAATAATCTAGCACAACTTTTCACCGCATTTTCCAGTGAACCTCCAATAAAACCTTAATGTGATCTGCCCTGACAAGTAAGAAGGAAAGCACGTGCCAAGGGTTTTTGTGTTTCATGGAAGAGAGAGTAAACGTGATGGTTCATTTGCCGTAACAGCCAAGGAACCTGGAAGCAGCCTTGCGCTGTAATGGCGGATTTGTTTAATGTCCGAAACCATAAATGGCTCAAGCGTTGAGACGGAAAAAGAACTTTTAAAATACACTGAATTGATGGCGTGCAACGGGGATCGCAATCGATAACCATTAATGCATAATTTAGCGGTGAATTCACTCAATTGCTCGCGCACGACGGCTTTGGAATTCAGTGTCTCAAAGCAAGAGAAGCATCTTGACTTGGATTCTCTAATCCTCCACAACCAACCAATTTACATATTTAGACCCGTTTCCTCCTCTGGCCAATGCATACAAACTCCCCAGCCTTTGCCTATTCTCTGGCAGAAGTTTGCAGGGAGATTTGTCACTGTAAACATATTGCACAGACCATCACAAGGATTCCATTGTTTTTACTGATCTGTGTTTTCATGGCAAACAGTTTGAAGATGAAGTTGGCTATTGGAATTCTCATGGTCATGGGGCTGATGACTGCAGTTGCTGCTCAGAATGGGAGATTGCGTATTGGCCGCTTCCTGGTAGAAGATGGACATGGAGATGGAGGAGGAGAAGTAGAAGGCAGAAAGGCGCAGACATGCAGCAAATATCCATACATGTGTTCTGCTAAGAACTCTGGTGCTGCTGGGCCTAATTGCTGCGATAATAAGTGTGTAAATGTACTCACAAACAGTAACTACTGTGGGAGCTGCAATGTTAAATGTCAGTTCGCCTCTGGTTGCTGCAATGGTAAGTGTGCTAATCTCGCATATGATGCCCAAAACTGTGGGACATGCGGCAACAAATGCAAGCAAGGGGTTCGCTGTGTTTATGGAATGTGCAATTATGCTTAGGGTTTCAAAATCCAACCAGATCAATAAGAAGGAACAGTCACAATCTGCATGTCTGGTCCGAATTCATTTTCCTATAGGCCGCTCTTGTTTCAGAGTTTGCTGCTCAAATAGTTTGGAATAATCATAGGTTAGCTATATAATTTGGCATAGAATAAGCTGGAGGATGGAGTTTTTAATCTGCATATGTATGTTGTGCACTGTAACTGTTACTTATATGGTAGTTGTTTGTTAATTGAAGTGGCCTACAATAAATAATGCTACTGCATAGGTTCCAGGTTTTAATGTCATGGATACTATATTGTCGTTGCCACCTGAAACGAGGGAGTCTAAAGAATGCAATGACTCTACATGCATGGATTTTTATTAATGATTAGATTTATGAACTGGTTGTTTCGAAATCAATTCGTCACGGTGATTGTAAATATGATTTGTTGAAAACAAATGGGAAGAATATGACCTTTTGATGCTGGCATAAATCAGATCTTCTGGTGATCCTATATATCAGAATGAATATAAATCTATGTTAGTAATAGGTCAGGTTAGTATTAAATGTTGGTGATACCGATAGAATGATCGACCGGTGTTTAAACAGGCATAATGCTCTTACTGCCAGTTTCTGAGATCAAGGGTATCGAAGAGGAATGAGGATATTCATTTTAATAATGTTCCGAAACAGACCAACACTGGCCAACCATATGAATCGTCTAAATCGATGTCATTGGAAAATAATTATCAGGTAAGTGTTCCATGGGGACGTTTTTGGGAAAGGCGTTTAGGAATGGAATTTGACTGGCAAATTGCTCGGTACTGGGTGATTTGCTCATTAAATATAGCCGAAAACATTTCATAATCATCAACATCTTTTGTTAAAATAAATTTAATAGGTGTTAGAGTTGTTTCATGGGTGATTCCAGTGTTAGAGTTATTTTACCAGTGACTCTTTGCAAAAAAATTGAAATCAAATCTTTAAAAAAATTATAAATATATTATAAATTATAAATATATTATGAATCAACGAAGAAGGGTTTTTTTAATTATTTCATATTTGAAGGGACCAACAACACTATGAGATGTTGATGGAGATGATGATGGTAAATATGGAGAAGGGTCCGACACAATGGGGTTGGTTGGTGTGCCACTTAGCATGTTTGAGAATGCAAGTGAATTCAAATGGTGACATGGTTGATCTTAATTTTTTATCCTTATTTATTCATGCAACAACTCCATGCAGAAACTAGTCGAGCATTACATTGAACAATTATGCTCATTATTCATTTGATATGTTCTTATTTGTTTCTTTGTTTAAGACTTTAGTTGTAGACTTTACTTTGTTTTGAATCCTAATATATGATATATTAGACTTACTCTATAAAAACTTGAATCTTGATCTATGACTTGACTTTTATTTCAATATTGGAACTTCAATATGGTTTTAACTTTTATTTTTATTGTACAATGTTACAGTTACATGCATGATTGTATCATGCTTTTCATTTTAAATTTGTTTTAATTATATGATTCATCGATTTATCCTTCATGATGTAAGTGTTATATAATGATAAAGAAACTTAAATTATAAAATTTCAATAATATATTTATAATTTTTTAGTATTTTACTATTTTTGTTATGGTCTCTTATGTTAAAGACCCTGGATGCCCCCACATTTCCTAAAAATTGACAGGGAGCTTTTGCATAGGACACTCTTGCGTTTCCCCACTCCCCTATCCCCATGTCCCATAAACTTGGTGGAACTATGTTATATACATAGTAATAATAAATCTTGAGAATCTTGATTAACTTGAAATTTTTAATTAAAAAAGAAAATAATAAATCTATTATCTCATGGCTTAAAAAGCTAAGTTGGTCAAAAAAATTCTCTAGCACATTATGGATAGCAAAAAAAGTTGGTTTTTATACTCAATTTTAGCACCGTACAATAGAGACCAATATTTAGGCCCATTCAAGTGAGTATTTTTGTCAACTGTAGCACATTACAATGGAGAATACCCAAATGTTTCAAAGGCTTCTAGCCTCCAATGGCATGTGCATGAAACTACCATTGTTGACCTAACAATCTTACTCTTTCACTGGGTCAAGCTTACCTAACAATCCCCTCTTTAAACTTCTTAAAATTCTCAGATTCAATTCCTAAAATCCTCATGCTCATCTCCCTTATCAAACCTATATCAAGACTTTACCATAGGGGTATGCATGCCCATTTATATGTTGTCTACAAGTTTCCATTTTTAAAGTAAATTTTTCTCTTTGGTTATTGTTGTTTGAAAACTTTAGTCATCATTCTCTCACTTCTACTACTCACACTAGGTGCTCTCTTTATGTTGCGTCATCGCAACCAACAAGCTTATCTAGTTTCATCTACATTGGCTTTGGCATTTGTCTCTACATCTTCCTACTGAACAAATAATTTCATTTCAATTCTAGGTAGGTCATCCATGCACTACTCTCGTCCTCTTTGTTGCTTGAATAAACACTACAATTCTTTCTTCACCAAGTAGCAGTTTCTCCATTCCTCCTCTAATAGTTGGGGTCTTCTACCACTTGTTAATAGTTAAATTGATGTGAGAAGAAAATAATTAGAAAGAAATTATACACATAGCAACAAAACACATGAGTTACCCTTGAAAACCCCAACTAGGAAAAAATATCCAATAATAGATTTGTTATGTTATGACTTAAGAGTAGCCAATATCCTTGATTTGAGCACATCCAAGCTAACCAAACAACCTAGCCTCACCCAAGTGAGCCTTTTCACTCAACTTTAGCACACTACAATGGAGAATTCTCAAGCCTTTCAAAAGCTTTAACTAAATGTAATACCATGATCTTAATATTATGAAGCGCCAATACTAGGAAGCTAAAACCACTACTATTGACCTAACAAATTTGATTTCTTCATTGGGTCAAGTTTACCTAACAAGCCCCCATAAAAATTGATTGGGGATAATCTTTGGATCTAATCCGTAAAACCCGGATGCTCCTTTCCACTATCACCTAGGTCTATGTAAGACACTACCATAGGGATATGCATGCGCATTTACATGTACTTTACAAATTTTCATCTCCAAAGTATATTTTTTCCCAATGTTTGGACACTTATTCCATCATTCTCTCATTTCTACACACCTACTCAAACTAGGTGCTCTATTCATGATGCTTCATCACAATTAACATTTTCATATAGTTTTTGTCTACATTGGCTTTTTTATTTTCCTCCACATCTTCCTATTGAACCAATGATCTCATGTCATCTCAAAGAAGTTCATCCATCTATTGCTTTGGACCCTTTTGTGGCTTGAAAAAACATTACATTTCTTCACCAAGTAGTAACTTCTCATTTTCATCCCTTCGTTTTCCTATGATACCACCGGCTAATAATTAGTTTATTTTAGAAGAAAATAATTTTAAAAAAAGGGCTACACAAAAATAACAAATGTAATTAACCATGGAAAACTCTAATTAGGGAAAAATTGGCCAACAAAATATCTTATATTATCTTATGGCTTAAAGCAACCAAAATTCCTGACTTAAAAGCAACCAAGTTAGCCAAACACTTTCACCCCAACTAAGTGAGTTTTTCACTCAACTCTATCACACTACGATTGAGAGTCCACATACCTTTTAAAAGCTTTAACTACATGTAATACCATGAGCTTAATACCACAAACCACCAATACAAGTGCTTAAAACCACCACTATTGACCTAACAATGTTGAATCTTTCATCTAGTCAAATTTACCTAATAAATGATAGTGATATTTAAATTAGAAGCAATCAATTAAATATCTTCATCACTATTTAAATGTATAACATTAACCATCATATAACTAAAAAATGTATGCTTTAGATTGAAATAAGTAGCAACCATATATGCAATAGAATATGAAGTAAGAGCTCTCCATGATGAGTGATTATGTAGCATATATGAATAGAATAAAGAAGGCTCTCTGATGAGTGATTATGGAGTGTATGTGAGGAGACTAAAGGAAGGGATATCTGGGGCCATTGGGGATTTGTGCCAACCCCCACCTCGTGTCAATTGTTAAAACATGGTTCTATGTGCAGCCACCTTTAGAAGGGAATGATAATTATAGAGTGTTGGATTCAGATGGAAAATGATCTTGTTTCGAGCCATCATTGCATATGAGTGATGAAGGATTCAAATTCCCTCATGGGAAACAATAGGAAGGGTACTGAAAAGAATGGAACCTTATGGAAAATATTCATACGGAGAGCTCTTATATTATAAGTTATTGGCCAAACTGCATTTTTATATGGGTAGGCTTGCAGACATATAAAATCTTCGAGATATTATCTCTATTTTTGTATACATCTTGAGTGGTTTTCTCGGTCTAGCAGAGTTCTTAAGCTTAAGAGTGGGAGTTTTCGCCAATAATAAACTTTGGCTTGTGTTTGTGTTTCATTCTCATAAAGAGTGTGTGGCCAAATGGTTGGTTGGTTTATATATCTAGGTTTTTTTTTTTTCTACTTGGTGCTGGCTTAAGGTTTTTAGGTGAAAGAATTCCATCGTTAGAGTTCTTATTCTTTTTTCTATTTTCTTATGAAGCATGATATATTATTCTCTTGCGCAGGAATTATTTTTGCTTCTTTTATGAGGTGGGTTGTTTTTAAAGATTATTTCTTTTATATTACCCCATTTCCCCATGGATTTCAGTTGTTATCTCCATTGGTAACTTTTTCTGGTTTCCCTCTCTCTTATTTCTCTTGTTAGTGCTAGGATTGTACCTCTCTTTGGGGGAGTTCCTAAGTTAAGTGATCTTCTTCTCTAGTTTGCATGCCTCTCCCTTACTCTCATCCTTTCTTTTGTTTTTCATATTGAATCCTCTTTATCTTTCATCTAGTTGTGAGTTCTGGCTCTCTTTTCAGAAATTATTTGAGATTCACATTTGTAAATAGTTTTATTTCTCTCAATTAATATGGTTAGATTTAGTTTCCATATAAGTTATAGGGGAAAAAGAAACCATTCCCTCCTCCTTCATCTGATAGGATGTGTTGTAACTCAAATTAACCCAATACAATTTTTTTTTCCAACTTATTTACCATCTTGGATTGTAACTAGCTAACTTCTTTCTCTTTTGTGCTTATGAGCCCTTTCTCTTTTGTGCTTATGAGCACTCATAGAAGAGCCAAAATTTGTCAATAAAGTTCTGGGAAACAAAGAGGAACGTCCAATTGGAGTTTATATTATTACGTGCAAAAATTGGAGCTTATCTTATTACATGCAAGATTTTATTAGTTTTCTTTAAAAAATTGAAGCTTGGGCAATAAATCTGGTTTGTGCAAAAATTTTAATGCTCTTGGGTTCAGATTTACAGGGTGATTGTTTATTTTATTTAAAATGCAAAATTCTATTAGTTTTCTTTAAGATTTCGTTTGGGCAATAAATCTGGTTTGTACAAGCATTTTCATGGCTCTCGGGTTCAGATTTACAGGGTCAATGTCATATTTGCAGGGTCATTGTTTATTTTATTTAAAATCGGGTCAGGTCAATGTCATATTTGCAATAAATCTGGTTTGTACGAGCATTTTCATGGCTCTCGGGTTCAGATTTACAGGGTCATTGTCATATTTGCAGGGTCATTGTTTATTTTATTTAAAATCGGGTCAGGGTCAATGTCATATTTGCAGGGTCGTCGTTTGTTTTTTTTTAAATTAAATGCGCTGAGAAACCCAATCTCCCAAGTCATCAGCAGTCCATAGAGCATTGCAAGTCAGCCCAACCTAAGTTTACCAACGACCAAGTCAATCGAGCATTGCAAGTTAGCCCAACATATCAAGCATCAAGCGCCAAGCTATGGGACAAAAGAGCATAGACTTTGCACCTATAGAGCAACGTTTATTTCAAGGTTTTTATTTCAAGGTTTTCGAATTATGATAATGGCATCCAAAGGAGAACTCACGAAGGGCATAAAATCTCCCTGAATTTATCTCAATGGCTGATTTTTCGAATATGAAGCGGTTAAATGAACATAGAAGCCGTAAAAAATTTAACCCCACCCATATCAATCCAATTACTTATTCAGAAAATCAGCAATCGAGATAATGTTTACTTCATTTAAGCGCTCAGCTCGCTCAGCTGTAACTTTGAAATGCCCAGATATATAACACAAGGCATTATTGTGCCGTCATTTTAGAGTTATGGTGCAATCGTGGTTGCACACCCTATCCCAAGGGTTGAATGGTGTTTTCGGCATGTCTTTTGTGGTCAGCCAAGGAGGTATTTGTTATTTGTTTACCACTGGCTAGAGTGTTTTCATTAGTTTCGAAAGATTCGTAACAAAAGCAGATCATGTAGAAATTGCTCCTTGGAAAGAGAGGCATGACTTTGGTTCAACATTTTCAACCTACTTTGGGAGTGGTACATATAACAAATAAAGGAATGGGAATCATAGAACAATTAATTACAAAATTCACAAGCGTCAAACAAGCAACAAACATACATCTTATTCTACTATTGACAGGGATCTCAATGATATTCAAGTATAGTAACATAAAAGCAGATGTCAAAAGTCCATGTTGAGTGAATCTAATACCAATAGTAATTCTAATTCTTTTTCAGATAAGGCGTCTATCAAGTCAACTTTAAAAGAAAAACAGAAGAGGATTGATTATGATGCCGAAACAATCAGATTTTCAGGTTGTCCTCATGGTTCTCACAAACACTTGGAATGTGAAAATGGTGGGTTCTGAATTGCAAATGGAACAAAATTTTCAAAGAAACATTGGATCAATGGAACGAGTTTTCATTTATCGCAACCCTGCCACCATAGTTGGCTTTGTGTTGCTATACATGATCAAAAAGTGATACCAAACATCTATAAAGCAATTGATATAGGGAAAACAGGCACATAAATGTTTTTATGTTCTTTACAGCTAGTTTCTTGCAACGTTTATTGAGAAACTTAAGATTTTCCTAGATTCTCAGGTCTGAATTGTATACGAAGAAGCAAAGGAGCTTATGAATTTTGACTTCGCTACAACTCTGCAGAATTTTCTGGGAATGATGAGATGCAAAAGTTGAAACTAAATGCAGTTTAGGTTGTTGAAGAATTGAAACAAGAAGGCTCTGTATATAGTTACGATTCTGTTTGATTTTAACATGTTTTAAGGAAAGGCCATTCATTTTGATTATTCTTGTATGAATAACCATGTTTGCAATAAGAAATGCATTTATGTTCTCCCAAATTACAGTAGCACCATAAAAATGAAATTAAGGAGTTTCAGAACTTGACTTCCAGTAGTTACTTGACAAGAATTGGAACAAGTCTTCGTAATGAAAAGTGTGATTTTTTTGTTAGCAAGCTTAAACCATACGTCAGACGATAGGAAGATAATTTCAAGGGCTCGTGCTCTTTTACAGTGATAAAAAATGCATTCTCAACCCTTACACTGATCCATACACAGGTTCTGAATGCTCAATTACTCAGAACTTTCCAGTGTTGGTGATACACTTGATAGACGATCACAAGGTGGTCATGCAAAATGGCTACACCTTCAATCATTGATATGTAAAATCTAATCTTCAATAAGTGGAAATTACTACGTGGATGCTGATGGTATGCAATTATTTGGGTCAAAAAATTGTCTTCACTTTAAGGCATTCTAGCTTGGAATGGCCCATATATACATGGCCTTTTGTGCTTTATAGGTGATGATAATAAGGCCAAAAGTTTTGGCTACAATATTGAAGCGGAAGCAAATGAACGAAAGCTAGGTTGGCTAAGAATACTAAGAAGAATTCATAACAACCCTACACAAGTCTATCATAGTCATAATGGTTTGATTCTTCAAAGGAAATGTTTTCTACAGAAACATTGAACAGATTAGCATATTCAAGTGCTAATGAGGTAGGGATTCAAGTGCCAATGAGGTAGGGAAGAAATGAAGAAATTTTTTATTTAGGCCAAAGAGGATACAAAAATTCAAAAGAGGGAGTATTATAGTTCATGCCCTCAAAAATGGGTCATTCAAAAGCAAAAAGTCGAATTGAATAACTTTGAGAAATTTAACATCTTGCTTAATAAGATTAAGACTAGCAATTATTAGTAGTTAACTTTCAAAGCTGTAAAAGGAGAACCTTCTCTAAGTATACAAGTATTTAACATGTCTATTTAACTACATTATCCTCAAAAAATTCTCAAATCTCTACTTCCATGGAGGTCTCTCACCCTCATTAGACACACTTGATAGTATAGGAGCCCTAGACTTCATTCAAAAAATATCACATGAAGGGCTTATGTGTGATCTATTGTGGTCACACTCAAATAATTGATGTGGCTGAGATATTTCACCTAGAGAAATTAGATTTACTTTATCCAGGATATAGTAGCCCTAATTCAATCACCAAAATGCTCTAAACTTGGTTGCAAAAACTCACCATCCTATTATGGAGGGCTTTTAATTTGTGTCAGGGTAACAATGTCGTTATAGTTTTTAGTGTACAAAATTATTGTTACAGGTGTGGTAATATAGTATTTATAATGGATATTAGAAATACTATGGAGCAAAACTTCATTCAATTGCAATCAAAACCTACAAAACACATATTGAAAGTCAAAAGCATTCTTATGTTGAAATTGATTACAGATTTCTACATACTATTAGAAAAATGATCCTAGTAATGGATTGAGATCAACTTTGTTCATTAAAGATCAAACCTACATGTTTGTACTAAACTAGTAAGTGGACAATCAAGTTGAGAACATGTTTGGTCGCTGAAATGGCATTGGTGAAAATGGTCTTGTGATGTCTAGACTAGGGGTTGCATGTTATAACGCCCGAGGTTTGGTCAATAAATCACTTTATCATGAATTTAGTGAAAAGTGACAAATGTTAACATCTGGCTGCAGTTTTGCATATACTGGCCATCAAGTTCACCAGATCCACATTTGCAACAGAGATTTGAGGAAATAAATTAGCATTTGGATTATTTACATATCCATAAAAGCAAGGCACAATTGGAAAAATGTTTCAAAAAAAAAAAATCGTCACTCAAGGACCATGAAGAGGCTAGTAAAGATTTAAAGGTGAATATACATAAATAGTTTGACTAGAAATGCAAAGTATCAACAAGCATAGTGAATAACAGCTAACTGAACAATTGGTAGATTTGGCCATATTTGTCTGGAAGTTGGCATATTTTTAGAGGAAAGATTCAGATCTCTAGGCAAGATATCAACAAGACAATCAATTCTAGGTTTGAAGAAGAAAAAGCAGTAGTCAAATGGTCTTATTTAGATTTTGAGGAAAAGGATCAAAAGCAGTGAACCAATTTCAAGATTTGGAGGCAGAAGACTCTCTATCATTTTCTAATTTCTTGCAAACAATTCCAAGTTTCTAACAGATTGTTCAAAGGATGTTTTCATTTTTAGTACATTGTTTATATTTTTATTCCAGGAAGATTGTAATAGCTT
>APFE030073066.1:143237-156092 GCA_000404065.3 Pinus taeda
TATAGTTTCATTTGTAATGAGCACGGGTTGGTGTTTGATGCCAAAAAGGTGAGATTTTTGTAAAGTCTACTATTACATTTTTTTTATCAAATACTTCTGGCATAGGCCACTGACATAATTTGTTTCATGTGAGTACTTTCCTCTGATTACCTATCCTTTTTTTCATATATTTGAGGTTGTGTAGGACACTAGGCAAGGCCAGGTTAAGTGTCAACATCCCTGAAAGCCCATTGTAAGGTTATGTGGATTACTGAGTAGACCAAGGAGATGTTGTTCCATGTTGATCCCTCTGCATCAATAGATTGTTTCTTCAATATTAATTCTTAGATATATTGTTGTTAGCTATAGAGGTTCTTCTATACGCTTATGATCCTATTAGATAATTTGATATACATGGAGTATATGTTAATTATATTATTTCTCCTACATTCTTCCATCAAAATCGTTCAAGCTTATGTTACTTTGTCATGTTGAATGTTGGCACTTTGATATGGCCTCTGCAAGAGAGGGCTTTATTTGTTAAGAAGGGATTTGAAACCCTAAGCAACCACCCTGTACAACAAACCACTAGATATGGCCATTGTGCTTTATAAGTTGTTGTTTAGTGATAATGAACAAAATTAAAGTCTCGTAACACTTGAGGGATCCCCCTCTAGTTCGAGGGTCATTTTGAACCTAAAGTTGGTTGAGTTGGTTTCTTGGTGCAGTTTCCAACTTATAGACTACCTTCAAGAAATAGATACAACATTTAGCTTCATTATAAGGGAGTGCAATAACAAATATATCTTTCCCTGATGAACAATCAAGACCAGATCTATTCTTTTCTCATGAACAAATATTAGACATCTAATTTTATTTAAATTCCTTTCACCTAGTAGCTCCACTTTGTTTATATGGTGATTCTACAAGGTTACATATTTTATTGGTTTGAGATGTCAGATGTCTTCACTATTGTGTTAGCTGAAGGCTCATTGATGATTGCATTGAGAAGCATATCTTTCTTCCTCTTAACAATAATAAAAAATTTCAAATATGAGCAAAGGATGAAGCTTTCAAAGTTCTTAAATGATTTATGTTTCAATAGCTTATTGATTTTCACATGTAAGTATAAGTTGCCTATGAAATTCGAGTTTCATAATGTAAATATTTTTCAATTTCTTAGTTCCATGCAAGTTGGTTTGTCAGTTAATCCAATATTCACTTGGTTGCACTAGAAGTATGACTACACTTAACAATGCATAATTTCAATCTAGTAAAGTAGGAGTGTGTGCAGTAAATCAATGGGTTTTTGTTTTAGCAGTTTCAGTTTGCAATGTGTGTATGTAGTGTTTTAGTTTGAACAGGCATCTAATTTCAGTTCATAAGGTGCAGTTTATGGAGCAATTTTATTGCAAGTATTTTATTTTTGATTGATGGATTTATTACTCTATAACCGAATCGATAACGTACTACTGTTGATTTCTTTTCTTTTTTCAAAAAGACTATCTGATGTTTAATTTGTTTCGGCATACAAAGAACTCGAAGTTTTCATGACAACTATACTATCAAAAATTTCATAGCTCAAAGAATTAACTAGATTTAATGATGTACTTAGATATGAGAATGTGTTATAAGAAGAAACTATTATTTTAGATCCTTATGAAAATAAAGAAACTATTTAGTAATTGACATCTTTAGAAATCAAAAAATTAGAAATCATAGAGAGTCAATCCGTTCTTTCCGCAGTACATTCATCTTTCGAGTTAGTGAGTAACGATGATCATGATAGACTACAATATAAATCAACAATATTTTCTTTACAAGAATATGTTCGTGAGCAACCTTATCGAAACAATCAACTAGTATGTGATAGTTATGAATTAGTACTTAGGGGAAACAATGAAGAAGAAAGGTTGTTCTAGATTCTTTTGAAAATAGGGATGACATGAAGGATTGCCTCTGGACATCTTTTCTCATATACATGATGTGATTGTTCCTTTTGAATTTTTTCAAAAGCATGCAAATATTTCCATTGATAGGGATGATAAGAAAGATAAACTAACCGCTCCAATTTGTTTTGAGAATGATTTTGAATTTGGAAACTACATTTGAAAGTAAAGACAACCTATTTCTTTTTGTTTTTCTAGAAAAGGGATTTATTCACATTCTCAAATACCCTTTGAAAATATATTTCTAACATCAAGAAAAGGCAATCTTACAGTATTTATAAACCATGGAAATCGTATCAGTTGGTATGTTGAGTTATCAAATTGTAGGTTTTTATTTTTATTTGGAAAAGTTGAAAGCCAAATGCAATCAAATATCCATTATCTCTCATGGTTACACTAAAGTTTGGAAATCACTTGATGCAGTGATTGTTTTCAAGTTATTAGTTCAGAGTAGGATTCTTTGTTTTTGAATGAGCTTAGAAGAGTGAGCATATTTTAGGTTCATTTTGATTGCAATACCACTTATTTTTCAGCAGTTGTTACAGTTTGGTTTCAATGTTGAGATTGTAGTATGGTTGTTAGTTTGTGCATATTTTAGTTGAAAAAGTATTTTCAATTTAAGGGTTTCATCTTACTAGATTAATCAGATTTCAAATTACTTAAATCCCAATAGAAAGGAACTTTGTTTGTTGTTCTTTGCATCCCACAGGGGAAGTAATCCCCAGTTGGAGTGGATGTTCTAGCTCAAATTGACCCAATTCAAAACTTTTTGACTTATTTACAATCTTGGATTGGAACTGGTTGGCTTCTTTCTCTTTTGAGGCTATGAGCACACATAGAAGAACTAAAATTTGTTAATAAAGGTATCAATTGTAAATTTTATTATTTTTATTTAAAATTTGAAGCTTGGGTAATAAATCTAGTTTGTAGAAGCATTTTAATGCTCTTTATTTTAGATTTGTATGGTCACTATCATATTTTCATGGTCACTATTTATTTTATTTGAAAATATTGGGTTGAGACACATAATCTCCAAGTCATAAACCCACCCACCTACCTAAGTTCACCAACAACCAAGTCCATTGAGCATTGTAATTCAACCCAATGTATCAAGCATCACGTGCCAAGCCACGGGACAAGGGAGCATAGGTTTTGCACAACACGTTGAATTGGGTTAATGTTGTTGGTGCATATAAACACCAACAACAATTTTGACCAGTTCAATATGGGATAATCCCCATTGTATAAGATAAAAAATATGAATAAGGGACCTATACCAAGTATTAAGTGTTGTTATTCGAAAGACAATGAGCATTAAATGAGAACATTGTCAAAAGGACTCCAAACACTAGCATTGGAATCATTTGTCATCTTTCCAAAGTGAAAAACTAGATCAATGGTGATGGTGAGCATTTCGGAAATTAAATTGCAAGCGCCAAAGGGAATTTTTCTCTAATGCTCAACTATCAAAGAAAATGACCCAAATTCATACAACTATGTTATGAAAATCATCAAGGTTTGTTAGCCGATAGACAAGTGTTATTTCACTTACGTGAAACACACAGATAAGTGCCAAATGTCAAGCATCTACGGTATGGTGGGCATTTCTGTTCAAAAATCGATGGATGTGATTTAATTGCATGCCTCCTAGATTATCTGAAGTTTAATGAGGTGGGGGGGAAGGGGGTGGGGGTGGTTGTGCAATTTCCTATTTTCTCCAAACCAGTTTGCTAGTGTGGAAACGTGTGGTGAATTGCACCCCCCACGCCCCATCAAAACCTCTTACATCCTATGACCCCCTCCCCCCCTCCCAATCCACTTCAGGTTTTAACAACAATGCATGGTTTAGTTTTCCAGATAAAATGGTGGGTGGTTGCAAGGTTGATAAGTGGCCATCACACTGCTATAGGCCTTGATAGCATATCATTTCATTAATATGGAGGAATAGCACCCAAAAATTAATACTTATTTCAAGGGTTTTGAAGTATGATAATGACATCTAAAGGAGAACCCACGAAGTGCATAAAATGTCAATGCTCAAAAGTGCCATTGACATCATTTAAGCACTGAGGTGTAATTTTGAAATGCTTAGATATACAAGACAAAGCATTATTATGCTTTTGATTTCATATAAACCCCATCTGAGGAGTTGAATGGTGTTTTCGGCATGTCTTTTGTGGTCAGTCAAGGAGGTATGTGGTTACCACTTGCTAGAGTGCCTTCATTAGTTTTGAAGGACTCTTAACAAAATAAGATCATGTAGAAATTGCTCCTTGGAAAGAGATGCATGGCTTTGGTTCAACATTTTCAGCCTGTTTTGGGAGCAATACTAATAGAAAATAAAGGAATGGGAGTCACAGAATAGTGAATTACAAAATTCACAAGTATCAAAGAAGGAGCATACATACATCTTATTCTACTATTGACAAGGATCTCAATGATTTTCAAGTATAGTAACATAAAGGCAGATGTCAAAAGTCCATGTTAGGTGAATCTAATACCAATGATAATTTTGATTCTTTGTCAGATAAGAAGAATATCAAGTCAAATTTAAAACAAAAATAGAAGAAGATTGATTATGATGTTGTAATAACCAGATTGTCATGTTGTCCTCATAAATCTCATAAACACTTGGAATGTGAAAATGGTGGGTTGTGGATTGCAAATGAAAAAAAAAAAAAAAAAATCAAAGAAACAATGGATCAATGGAGCAGGTTTCATTTATTACAACCCTACCACCTTAGTTCACTTTGTGCTGCTATACATGATCAAAAAATTATACCAAACATCTATAAAGCAATTGACATGGGGAAAAACAAACACGTAAATGTTTTTAATGGTTCTTCAAAATGTTTCTTGCAAATCTTATTGTAAAACTTAAGATTTTCTTAGATTCTGAATTCTAAATCATATATGTAGAATCAAAGGAGCTTATGAAATTTGACTGCATTACAACTCTGCAGACTTTTCTGGGAATGATGAGATGCAAAAGATGACACTAAAAGCAATTTATGTTATTACAAAATTAAAACCAGAATTTTCTGTATATGGTTTCAATCATCCTATTTTCTTTTAACAATGTGTTTTAAGGAACGACCAGTCATTTGATTACTCTTGTATGAGTAACCATGATTGCAATAAGAAGTGCATGTATTAAACTCACAAATTACACTAACACCATAAAAGTGAAATTAAGGAGTTTTAGAATTCAACTTCCAATATTTACTTGATAAGAGTTGGAATAGGTCTTTATAATGAAGAGTGTGATGTTTTTTCTATCAAGATTAAACCATATGTTAGATGATAGGAAGATAATTTCAGGTTCCCTTGCTCTTATACAATGACAAATAATGCATGTTCAATCCTTACAGTGATCCATACATAGGTTTCGGATGATCAATTACTAAGAGTGTTACAACGTTGGTGACACACTTGAGAGATGATCACAAGGTGTTCATGCACAATGGCTACTCCTTCAAGCATTGATATGTAAAATTTGATCTTTAAGAAGTGGAAAATACTACGTGCATGCTGACAGTATGCAATTACTTTGGTCAAAAAAAATTCTTCACCTTAAAGCATTCTAGCTTGGAATGGCCCATGTATGCATGGTCTTTTGCACTTTATAGGTGATGATAATAAGGCCAAAATTTGTGGCTACAATATTGAAGTGGAGACAAATGAATGAAAACTATGTTGGCAAGGAATAGAAAGAAGCAATAAAGATAGCCATAAAAATGTCCATCATAATCATAATGGTTTGATTATTCAGAGGAAACATTTTCTACGAAAACATTGAAAAAATTCAAGTGCTAATGAAGTAGGAAAGAAATGAAGAAAGTTTTGATTTAGGTCATATAGGCTACAAAAATTCAAAATAGGGAGGATAATAGTTCATGTAGTCAGAAATTGGTCATTCAAAATAAAAAATTGGAATTGAATAACTTTGAGCATTTAACATCTTGTTGAATAAGATTAAGAGGGGAGAAATTATTAGCTGTAAACTTTCAAATTTGAAAAAGGAGAACCCTGTCTAAGTATGCAAGTATTTGACATATATGTTTGACTACATTCTCCTAGTAAGATACTCAAATCTCTACTTGCATGAAGATCTCTCATTGTCATTAGCCACACGTGATAGTATAAGAGCCTTGTACCGCATTCAAAAGCTATCATATAAAGGGATTATGTGTGATCTACTATGGTCAAACTCAAATAATTTATGTGGTTGGGATATTTTACCTAAAGAAGTTATATTTACTTTAGCCAGGATATATTAGCCCCAATTCAATTACAAAAATGGTCTGAATTTGGTTGCAAAAACACATGATTTTGTTATAGAGGGTTTTCAATTTGTGTTAGGGTAACAATGTTGTTGCAATTTTTAGTGCACAAAATTATTGTTACAAGTTTGGTAATATAGTAGTTATAATGGAGATTAGAAAGACTATGGAGAAAAACTTCATTCAATTGCACCTAGAACCTACAAAATGCATACTGAAACTCTAGAGCATTCTTTTGTTGAAATTGATTATTTCTTTCTACACACTATTAGAAAAAGAAACCCAGTTCAGATTTGATGGAATGGATTCAGATCAACTATGTTTATTAAATATCAAACCTACCTGATTATACTAAACTAGTAACTAGACAATCAAGTTGAGAACATGATTGGTCGGTGAAATGGAATTGGTGGAAATGGTATGGTGAAGTCTATACTAGGAGTTGCCTGTTATAGCGCATAATGAATTGAATATGGAATGTTTATTTGAAGTAGTAGTAAGTGTTTTTTTGTTGTTCAATAAATCACTTTATCATGAATTTAGTCAAAGGAGACAAATGTTAACATCTCACTGCGGTTTTGCATATATTGGCCATCGAGTTCACCATATCCACATTTTCTAAAGAGATTTGAAGAAAAAATTAGCATTTGGATTATTTCCAAATCCATAAAAGGAAGGCACAATTGGAAAAACATTTCAAACAACAAAATCATCACTCGAGGACTATGACGAGGCTAGTAAAGATTTAATGGTGAATAGACAGAAATAGTCTCACTACAAACGCAAAGTATCAGCAAGCATATTTAATAACAACTAATTGAATCATTGGCAGATTTGACCATATTTGTTGGGTAGTTAGCAGATTTTTAGAGGAAAAATTCAGATCTTCGGGAAAGATATCAGCAAGCCAATCAGTTCCAGGTTTTAAGAAGAAAAGCCAATAGTCAAATGGTCTTATTCAGATTTTGAGGCAAAGGATCAACATTAATGAACCAATTTCTAAATTTGGAGGTAGAAGACTCTCCATTAGATTTATGATTTCTTTCAAACAACTCGAGATTTTTGGCAGATTGTTTAGAGATTGTTTTTATTTTTAGTACATTGTTTAGATTCTTATTCTAGGAATATTGTAAGAATTTAGGAGATGTATTTTTCTACCAAAACCCTAAGATTATTGTAAAAAATGTTATTATAGAGTTTTTTTTATCAAAGGCTTATGGTTTATGCCTCTAACAAAAAAAATTCATGTGAGTACTTTCCTGTGATTACCTATCTTTTTCATGCATATATTTGAGGTTGTATAGGATATTAGGAAAGGCTAAGTTGAGCGTCACCCTCCCTAAGCGGCCACATAAGTTATTGTTCATTACTGAGTAGATCAAGGTGGCAGTGTGTCATCGATCCCTGTCAATAGATTTGTTGTTATATTATTCTTTATATATATATATATATATTATTATATATAGTAGGAGAGAGAGAGGAGAGAGAGAAGGAGAGAGAGAGGAGAGACTTTTCTATACACTTATGATCCTATTAGATAATTGGATGTTTAGGGAGGATATGTTAATTATCTAATTTATCCTACATTCTTCTATAAAAACCTTTCAACCTATGTTATTCTATCATGTTGAACATTGGCACATTGATCAAGCCTCTGCAAGGGAGGGCTTTATTTGTTAAGAAGGGATTTGAAACCCTAAGTAACCACCCTATACAACAATCCCTAGATCTAGCCATTGTGATTTAGAAGTTAATGTTCAATGACAATGAACAACATTAAAGCCTTGTAATACTTGAGGGAGCCCCCTTTGGTTCGAGGTCTAGCTTGAACCTAAATTTGGTTGAGTTGGTTTCTTAGTAGGTTCCAGCCAATAGATTGCTTTTAAGAAACAGATAAAATGTTTAGTGTCATTATTGGGGAGCACAGTAACAAAGATATTTTTCCCTGATGACCAATCAAGACTAGATCTAATATTTGTTAGTGAAAAATATTAGACATTTGATTTTGGCTAAGTTCCATTCACCTGGAGGCTCCACTTTTTTTATATGGTGACTCCATTGGGTTACAATGTTTACTGGTTCGAGATGTCACATGCCTTTGCTATTGTGTTAACTCAATTCTTATTGATATTTTCATTGAGCATCATATCTTTATGCCTCTTGACAATAATTGAAAATTTCAGATATCAATAGCTTACTAACTTTTACCTATGAGTATTAGTTTCCAGTGGAATTCAAGTTTCATACTGTAAATATTTTTCGAATTTTCAGCCACATGCAAGGTGGTGTGTCAGTTAATCTAGTCTTCACTTGGTCGCACTAGAAGTAAGACTACACCTAATGGTCCACAATTTCAATCCAGTAAAGTAGGAGTGTGTGCAATAGATCAGTGGTTTTTTGTTTTTGCAATTTTAGTTTGCAATGTGTGTATGGAGTGTTTTAGTTTGAGCAGGTAAAAAATTTCAGTTCACCCAGTGCAGTTATAGATAAATTTGATTGCAGGTAATTGACTTTGATCAATGGATTGATGACTCTATAACCCAATAGGTAACATAATATTACTGATTTCTTTTTTCTTTCAAAAATACCAGCTCATGTTTGATTTGTTTCAACATACAAAGAAGTCAAAATGTTCATGGAAACTACACTTTCAAAAATTTCATAGCTCAAAGAATTGACTGAATTTAATAATGTACTCAAATGTGAGAATGTGTTAGAAGAAGAAATTGTTGTTTTAGATCTTATGAAAATAACGAAAATATTCAACGAATGACACCTGTCAAAATCACAAAATAAAAAAGGATAGAGAGTCAATTTGTTCTTTCTGAATTACATTCATCTTCTGAGTCGATCGGTAAAGAGGATCATGACAAACTACAATATCATACAACAAAATTTTCTTTACAAGAAAATGTTCATGAGCAAGCGTTTCAAAAGAATGAGCTAATACATGATAGTTATGAATTATTACTTGAGGGAATCAATGAAGAAGAAAGGTTGTCCTAGATTCTTTTGAAAACAAGGATGACATTCAAGAATTTTCACTTCTTGAAGTACCAAATTAAGAAATTTCATATAGGCAAGATAATGTTCCAACATGAAAACATGGAGGATTTCCTTTAGACATCATTTCTCATATACATTATGTGATTGTTGCTTTTGAACTTTTTCAATAGCATATGTTGAAGTCTGAAATTGTTTCTTTTTTACTACCTTTTTCCCTCTCCTTTATCTTTTTGTGACCATTTTGTAGCAATCTTGGCCTAATCAAGGTCATCTCAGACTTATTTGAGCTTATAAAAAGGTATTAATCATCCATGTTTTAGAATATGTGTTTCTTTATGAACTATAATGAAAACATCTTTACAATTACATAATTTTGATAATTTCGCAACTATGTTGAATTCTACAGCCACATCCATGATTAGACAGGTTGTAATGCATCAATAAAAGGATGAAAGGTATATGAAGATGACAAATGTTCACCACATGGATGACCACCTATTGGCATGACTTCATAGGCTACAAAAATCGAGAGATCTAAGAATCAAATCTAAAGTCAAAATCTGGTTATGACAGTGCAGTGGTTAAATAAAGTGCGAGAGGAGATCACGACAAGATTAGGTGAGCGAGAAGGAGATTTTTTTTTTATCATGAGGATATGCTTCGAGAATAATCCCTAATGATTTAATATTTGAGTAGAAAATCATGAGAAAATCAAGTTGCAATTTACATTTACTTCTTATATTGCAGAACAGTTTCATTGCCTCTCGACATAAGACTCTTAATTTAGCTTATGAAAAATTATATAAAAGCCATAAGACAAAACCAAAAAGGACAGGTTGAAAGTTAATTACGCTATGGTTTATTTCCAGTATTATGAAACTTGGTTTTGAATTAATATAATCCTTTGTTTTCAATGCGTCATTGAGCAATCATTTGACCAATCACATACTTACGCTCACAGGAGGGCCCCCTAGAGAGTTGTAAAGATAGTTAGTTTTCGTTAATCTATTTTTTATTACATTGATAGATAGTTCTTGCATTCAGTTTGCAATTTAATACAATTTTATTTCTGTCAATTTCAATAGTTACATTTCAGTTGTGTGATTTTAATCATTTTCTGGTTTAATTTCAAAGCGCTCATAAAAGAGAAATACCAAAAAGATTTTATCATATGCATTTACTTCTAGCTATTTATATTTCATTACTCAATTAATTTTTTGTATGGTGAAATAATTTCTTTTTAGAGTAATATATGTGCATCAGTAATCATTGGAAGTTACAAGATCTCATTTGTTTTAGTTTCTGCAAGCATTTACATTAGAACATTCTTTTATGTAATCATAGTTATTTTTTTTTTCTTTTTACAATTAGAATTAAGTTTCCTTTAGAGTAAATTTCCTTTTCTGCAAAGTAGTGTTACAATTTCTTTTCTAAGATTTAGCATTAATATTTTCCATTCGGCAATTAAGAATAGACTTCTGATTTTGCAATTAGAGTTATACTTTCAATTTCGCAGTAAGAATAAGTTGAGATTTTAAGTTCTAGATTAATTTTCAATTTAGTTTGCCATTTGGTTTGGAAGTAGCTTTAATGGAAAGAACATGTGCATGATAACTCTTTGATTTCATTAAAGATTTATCCATGCTTAGATACATTTCGTTTCAATTTAGAATTCCTTGCATATATGGTGCACATATATCTCATAAGTACACAAACCTTGGTTGACAATTAATGAAGTAATTTAGGGACAATTAAATTTCCCAGCAATTTGGCGTCATTTCTGGGGAGGTGTATATAGAATTCCATTCTTGGTTTGCATATCGTTTTAGGTGCATTCAATTTTATAGATGCATAATTAAAAGCATGGTAAAAATCATTTATGCATAGAGAAGGGGATTCTAGGGGTAGATTTGTGTTATGCAACCAACTCACAAAATAGAATAAAGAGATAGATCAATGACTTAAACATCAGCCTCTTCGAGGGAGAAACCTCCTTTACATTACACAATTGAAAATTCTTGGATGATCCAAATGACAAGACCTCCTTTCTATATATAGAAGTCTAAGGGGTCCCAATACAATTAGAGCCTACATAACAATAATATTGTAGGGGCACAACAATAACAATAGTGGGCTTCTATGGGGCATAATAGCAACAACGTGGGGACTATATGGGCACAATAATATAATAAGGGGGTTGCACTAATAAAAATAATGGGTTACACTAGTAGTATAGGGACCTAACATGCCCCTCTTCTTCAAAAAGTGTTTTCCTCAACGCTTGAGTAGTTTTGGATGCTTCTATATAAAATTATCATCCTCCCATGTGGAACCTTCAATGAATAGGTTCTTCCACTTGATGAGATACTCTAAAATTGATCGATTTTGTAGCTCTCAATTTCTTGTTTTTGTGACTGCTTCCAGTTCCAATATGATTTTTCCTTCCTCATCAAGTTCTAGAAATATTGTTTGAACTGGGATCTTCTCACCTATAACCTTCTTTAAGCATGAAACATTGAAAACTGGGTGCACTTAGGAAGATGCAGGAAGCTCCAATTGGTATTCCATAGTACCAATCTTTTGTAACACCTTGTACGAACCATAATACTTTTGTGATAATTTATTATCCTTCTTAGCTTGCTTGAGGTACATTTGTTTTTATGGCTATAGTTGTAGAAATACCCAGTCACCTACATCAAAACTTCTTTCGTTGCGATATTGATATGCCTGTTGTTTCATTCGATTATGCGCCAAAGTGAGGTTATCCTTTAAAAGTTGGAGAACTTGTTCTTGATGCTCGATGTGATCTTTCACTACTTAAACCTTTTTCTTCTTGATATGTCCTTCCATCTTGAGAGTTTGAGGAGGGGTAATTCCTGCCAATGCATTACAAGATATGGTCAGATTCATTTCTTCTTTCTCTGGGGTTGGTTCCTAGTGAGTATCCTTTTCTTTTGATGTTTCTTGATCTTTTTCTTCCTGATATTTCACTTCTTGAACCTTCTTCTCTGTGATATGTCCTTCTATCTTGAGAGTTTGAGGAGTGTTAATTCCTACCAATCCAGTACAAGATATGGTCAGATTCATTTCTTCTTTGTCTAGGGTTGGTTCCTAGTGTATATGCTCTTCTTTTGACATTTCTTGATCCTTTTCTTCCTCCTATTCACAATCTATGTAAAATAATTTCTTCTCAGCACACTTATGACCTCTAATGTATCCGCTATCACAATTGTAACAAAGCCCTTTTTCTCCTTTTTCTTCCAATTGTTGTGGTGTCAACCTTGTAGGTTGTGGAAGCTAGGCACAACACTTCCATCTTTATTTTTGTGAGTGGTATGATTCTTGGTTGTCATAATTTTGCTTTCCATTTTTCTTGCTAACCTGAATGCCTTCTCTAATGAATCAGGTTCCCAAAGGCGAACATCATGTTGGATATTATCCTTTAAAGTCCCTATGAACACATTAGTCCTATGCTCCTCTGGAATATTTTTTACCCTTATGTTCAATTTTTGGAACTCCTCAATGTGCTCCATTATTGAACCCTTTTGTTTGAGACTTTCAATTGGCTAAAAAAAGTGTTGCTTTTTGTATCCTCATAATGTGCTGTCATTTCTTCTGTAAAAATTGCCCAAGTGATA
>APFE030073066.1:156112-166507 GCA_000404065.3 Pinus taeda
ATAAAACTATTTATCTTAGCTTTGATCACATTCTTCAAATCCTTCATCTAATTTTGCTTACTAGGTGTTTCTATTTTCTTGATTTGAGTCATTCTTTTTCTTGCTTTTAGAAACTTGATTTTGAATCTATTGTATCTCTAAAATTTTAGATCTCCAAGGTTTGAAATTGTGATCTGCACTAGCCCTATATGTCCTCTTTACAATGCCACCAGTCTGATCGAAATTGGATTCTCCAAGAAAGAGTTATGCCCAATCTCCCAAGATGGCCTTCTTATATACTTTTTCAGTAGAGTGAACATGTACGAAGTGCTACATGTTCCTATTTTCGACCTAAGACCAGAAAAACAATTACAACCAAAAAATTTAAATTCCATCTTCTTTCTATCTCTTACAAATTTGATGCTCAGAGAGAAAGTTATGACAATTTCCCCAGGTCACCTGTTTGGGATGTAATTTGGGAGCTTGCAGAAACCCTAAATGTCTTGGACTGTGTCTCTGAAAATATAGCAAAACAAGATCTAAAATTTGGGCCCAAGCTTCACACGCTTTTGTCTCAAATGGGTTTTAATTTTAGAGTCTAAACCTTCGTAGAAAACAAATTATAGAAAAATTGCCATGATGACCAGTTTGAGATGGAATTATGGAGCTTACAAAAACCATAAATTCCTCAGATCATATCTTAGAAAATGTAGCGAGAAAAGATCTGAAATTCAGCCTCGAGGTTTAGAATGATTTCAGCTCAAATGGGTTTTTTTTTAGCTTCTGCAATTTTGTATTAAAAAAAAATTATATCGAAAATGGAATTCATCAAACCTTGAAATGTAGAAGGTGCATTGGTAAGGCCAAAAGGCATGACAAAAAAATCATAATGACCCTCACGAGTTCTAAATGTCGTTTTTGAAATGTATTCAATCTTGATTTTGATTTGATGATATCCTGAATGAAGATCCAACTTGGTGAAGTAAATTGCTCCATGTAATTCATCCAATAATTCATCAATGACAAGAATGGGAAATTTATCTTTAATAGTAAGCTTGTTGAGATCCCTATAATCCGGAGACATGCACCATGATCCATCTTTCTTGTGTACCAATACCACTGAAGTAGAGAAATAACTTTGACTAGGTTGAATTATACCAACCTCTAGCATTTTTGCAACCATACGTTCAATTTCACTCTTCTGGGCATATGGATATCTGTAAGGCCTCATGTTTGGGGGAACACTTCTTGGAATCAAATGAATAGAATGATCATGATCATGAATAGGTGGGAGGCCTTTGGGAGTCTCAAATACCTTGGAATGATTGTCCAGAACTTTTTGGAGATCTGGAGAAATAGATGATTTCGATGTGGGTACCTCTAGTGAGCATAATTGTGCAATTTTTCCCTATTTGAGTAGTGAAACCCTAGAATCCAAAGCTTTGATACCAAATGTTATGCAACCAGCTTACAAAATAGAAGAAAGATATAGATCAACAACTTAAAAATAAGTGTCTTCAAGGGGGAAACCTCCTCTACATTACACAAATGAATAATTCTTGGATGTTCCAAATGACAAGACCTCCTTTCTATATATGGGAGTCTAAGGGGTCCCAATACAATCAGAGGCTACATAACAATAATATTGTAGGGGCACAACAATAACAATAGTGGGCTTCTATGGGGCATAATTATAACAACATGGGGACTATATGGGCACAATAATAGAATAAGGGGGTTGCACTAATAACAATAATGGGTTACACTAGTAGTATAGGGACCTAGCAATTTGTAATTAGAGGTAGAAGTTCAATTCCAACAACACCAATCACTCTCGTTAGACCTCATAGTGCCACACCATCCACTCATACTCGTTATTTGGAAAATTAATTATCTTTAATTCACTTCATTAAATGTCAACCAAGATTCCTGTACTTGTGAAATGTATGTGCACTATATATGCTAAGATTTCTTTTGTAAATTAAGTGATCTAAGAATGAAACTAGTTGTAAAGATGAATGAATTCTTTTTATACAATTTGGAGAAAATAAACACACATGTTCTTTCAATCTAGAGTCTTACCTAAGTTGAGATTTGAAAATAAAAGATCTTATCTATATTTTACAAATCCAGACTTAATTCAATCTATCAAAAGGAAATGCTTGAAAATTGAACATGAAAGAAAATGATTTAACTCTACTGCTACAGAATCAAACTCATTCTACATTAGTTGTTGAAAATAAATATTTAATAAAATTAACAAATATGAAAAACATATTTTTAATAATATTGAGAGTAAATAATAAAAAAATCTAGATTTCAAAAGATAAAGTTGCTTCAAAAGAGAATGACAATGAAATCTAAAATGTGAAATCTTAATTCAAGAGTGGCTACTAATTTTCACATCAACCTCTAAGTTCTAATCTTTTTAGCATATCATAAATTAAATATGAATGAGGAAATGACGAAGAGAAATTGAAATTGAATGCTAAAACAACTAAACAATGATATAAAAAATGCATACCATAAGTAAAATATTTTTGGCATTTTTGGTCTATAAGTACCCTGTAAAAGAAATGACTATAACAAAAGGCAAAGCTACAAGTAAACTCTAAAAATGTTAATGCTAACAGTGATGTAAAACTAAAACAAAACCTCATAGCTCGCAAGGGGCCCTCCCGGAGTGAAGGGTTGATTTAACAGTCAATGATTCTTCACACACACATTTAGAAAGTAACAAGAACTTGTATTAATAGAACAAAGTATCAATTTGTCCACAAAAGGATTATAAACTTAATAACAATAATCACCTCTATTGTGTTGTTTGTCTCGCTTACTATTATTTATACAAATGATAAATAAATAAAAAATGAAAGAGTTTTAAGCTAATAAATTCTAAGCACATTTGACCCCTATGAGATTGATAACTAAGAGTCCAATCTCTTTATGACTTTCTATTGGAAAATAAAGACATAGGATATTTCATGTTTTAACAACTAAGTGCCTCACTCACTTGATTCTCTGCTTCCTGTGTTTAGCTACAACACGCAGTTTCCAAGTTTGACTCAGCCTTTGACTTCAAGATCTCTTATATCGCTTAGCTTGCCAAGCAATGTCAGTAGGTGGTTAACCATCTGGAAACAAAATGTCATATTTTGACAGTGTTCTTTCTTATTTTACAATGCTGCAACCTATATAACAATGGATTATGCTGCAGAAATAGATATCAGTTTCTGAATATACAAAATTTAAATATGGATGATTAATACCGTGTAGGTATTGATCTTGACCTTAATAAGTTGGGGTTTTTGTATAAAAATAACAGAAATGTGGAATGTGATGGAAAAAAAGATGGTCAAAAAGAAACATTTCTAAAATTCAACATTCTCCCACACCAAAGGTTTTGCATGTCCTCATGCATCCAAAATTTCAAAACTTCTTCTTCCTTCCTCCTTTAGTGAATGATCTTTGAGGCCTGTGCAAGTACATCCAAACTAGTATTCTCTTTCTTCTTTTTAATGCCAAACATGGTCCTTGGTTTCTTCATTAGAATTCTACTTTGTAATCCTTTGACCCTATTTTAAAGAAACTCATTTTAAGCTTTAAGTTCGTTATTCTTTTTGCACCAATGATAGAGGTGTAGGAATAGGTTGTCATTCTAAGTACTAAGTATCTCATTTTGAACATTAGTTGCTTCCCTTTCCTGAATTAGATATTTATTAAGAACCTCCAACTCATAGATATCTTATTTTATATTTTGTTCAATTATGTGTTCTTTTTTTGCATTTTGTTTTGTTGCTGAAGTTTCTCCCATTTCATACTGAGAAAAATTTTCCTTTTGTTGTGCTTTTTGTTCTAGATATTCTACATAATCATAGATCTCTTGTTGAATTCGATTGATTTCTAGGGTCTCACTTATTGGATTTCCTATTGGACTGCCTATTAGACTAATTATACGAGGAGATGTGTGAAATCCTTCATCTTCAAGACTTATTATTTCTAGTGATTGAGTGTTTAACAATTTTGAAATTCTTTTACTCCTTCTTAAACTTATTCCTAAGCTTCCAATGTTGTACTTTTCTACTATGTTGTCCTATGTTTTCTTCTTCTATTCAGGTATTGGTTGACTTGGGATAGATTTCTTCATTCTAAGGTCTTTCTTATCACTTTTCTGTTTACACTTTTAAAGGTATTGGGACAGTGGAGTATTTACCTCAAATGGGTCGAGTCTAGAATTTCAAATATTTTTGTCTCCTGAATTTCTTCTTCGACTCTCTCCTTTTGAGGGTTAGGGTTGCTTCTACTTCATTTGACCCTATTGTTTGGTTATTTTCCTAGAGATTCTATAAAAATGATTTCTTACTAAGAAATCCTACCAATTATCCCCTTTTGCTTGTCATGTGCTGCTACCAAAATCTTAATAAGTCTATGATGGTACAAAGAGTTATCTATGGACCTCGATTCCCTTTGGATACTAAATGCCATTTTCTTTAAACTATGAAGGAGAAAGTAAGGTACATTGATTTCAAACCCATCAACAAAATGCATCATAAGCCTAACATGGTAGTAAAACATTGTTCTGGATCTTCCTTGACATGTTATAAATTTTTGAATTACAAGAAAGAGTTTTCACCATTTTCCTTTTAATGTTGTCACTGGAATACCTTTCTTGGAAATAGACAAGTCCATACCTAGTTCTTTCACGAAGTGAATCCAATCATTTTCTTTTATGCTTCTATTTTTGAACTAGATTTCTCCATTCCTTGGTAAACCTATTGCTTTAGCTACATCTAACTCTGTAAGGATGAGTTTAATGTCTCCTATTTCAGCTTCCACTCCATCAAATGCTCGTGCAAAGGCTTTAGTAATCTCTATTTCATGCCCATCGAATTTTAAAAAGAACTGGAGCCAACCCACCTGTTGTAGTTTCTCCTTAACCCTTGGATAAGCTTGGAGGAATTTCACACCATTGGTTCATAACGAGCAAGTTTATACATAGCATGGAGACTTTTTTAGCTTAGAATTCTCTTTTCGACTGAGAAATGGAAGTGAATGAAGAAAATGAAGTGATTTGAAATGAGCACAATGTGTATGGACTGGTTTTGAAATGATGGCAAGGTAAGATATTGATGGAGGAATTCATGTTATGTCCAATTTTTACTTCCACAACTTTTCAGATATGATTTCAAAGGACTAGTGTTATGTGCTTGATCTATTGATTGAACCTTGATTTGACAACTAGTGTAGTGATGAGGGGTTAATGTCATAAGGATTAACATATTTATAAGGTCTTCAATCTTTTGATATCACATCCATAATTTAAAATCTAAGTTCTTAAATGAAATATAACTCAAGTATTCTTACATACCTTAATGTTTCTTTTGATATCCTTCTTGTTGTTGAATTTGATTTTGATTGCAAAACTATGAATTGGTTGTAGAACGATAAGAATTATGTATCTGCTTTTTATTCTCGGACTTTATTTATTTAAAAGAAGGCTTTCTTATTGTTTTTGTTTATGTTGATGATGACCAATAAATATTGATCATGAATGTAGTTTTGGTATCTGAAAAAGAAAGAGAAGGACAAAAGAAATAGGAACCAGAAAAAGGGATTTTGAAAATCTAAACTGCTAAGAAATCTTGGTTTTCAGTTAATATTTTCTGCATAAATATGCCAGCATACTTCATTTTCATATTTATACTTTATTATTATTATTATTATTATTTAACCAAGATTAAAATGAAGTTGGAGGGTGAGGACAAGAATCCCCTTCCTTAACTAACTTGAATTTAGAATTCTCTTGAAAATATTTGACAAATTCTTCCATTGTTAGTGGTTTATGAGACAATCTTAATCTCAGCGAAAATTTTAAGGATGGAAATTTATTTTTAAAGTTTAGAAACCTTGGAAAATCTCACTAGTACATAATATGAAATTTGTAAAATGTTTGGTAATATTTTTTATATAAGTATTCAAATTTCTAATAATTTTATATAGTCTCTCTATAAAATTTTGGCAATTTTTAAGGTAAAAAAAAATTGTACTATAAAATTTGGGTGAATCATTTTTAGAAAGAATGGAAACTAACGAATCTTTTTTTGGAAAAAGCATATAAAATTAGCCCACTTGTGAATATTAGCCCCTAAAATTTTCCCTGCTTAATCTATGACCATTAACAAGGAAAGTAATTTGTTCATCATCAGTAGTTTTGATCTTGACTGCTCCATTATAAAAAATAGTGTCATGCTCATAAGGACCAAGCCAATGAGTTTGAAATTTTCCTTGAAAATATTTGCACTTGGAATCAAAGATAAGGGCCCAATCACCTTTCTTAAACATTTTAGCTTTGATAAACTTGTCATGCCACTTAGATCTTTGTTGTTGAACTATGTTGGTTCTTTGAATAACATATTTTCGGATCTCATCTAGTTCAGTCAATTGTGC
This sequence comes from Pinus taeda, assembly GCA_000404065.3. Lineage (NCBI taxonomy): Eukaryota > Viridiplantae > Streptophyta > Pinopsida > Pinales > Pinaceae > Pinus > Pinus taeda. The sequence continues at coordinate 162,539 of APFE030073066.1, forward strand.
CAACCTTTGTTTCTAAGCTTGTGAGAGATCATGGCCCAATTTGACTATTGTTCTTAAGGTATCCACTTGGAATTCAATTGGAAACAAGACTTGCTTCCCATGGACAAGCTCATAAGGAGTATGCCCAGTTATGTTCCTCCATGTAGTTTGGTATGCCCATAATGCTTCTAGAAGCTTTTCTGCCCAATCCTTTCTATGCAAATGCACAGTTATGGTAAGAATTGCTTCAAGAACTTTGTTGGTAGATTCCACTTGCCCATTGGCTTGTGGATGACATCGAGTAGACTTCTAATGCTTGATTTTGTATTGCTCCACGATCTTTTGCACCAACTTTGATGTGAATTAAGTACCTTGATCTGTTACAATTTCTCTTGGAACACCAAAATGAGTAAATATATTCTCAAAAAGAAATGTAACTACAACATTTTCAGTTGCAAATAAAATATTTTTAGATTCTACCCATTTCTTAACATAATTTTTGCAAACAAGTATATATCTTTTCCGTTTAGATGGAGAATTTATTAGTCAAACAAAATCTAGAGCCCATTTTTCAAAGGGTTCTACAAGTACCCGTGGTTGTAGAGGCATCTCAGCTAATGGAATGGGTTTTCCCATTCTTTGACAACTATCACATCTTTTAACATATTCTTTGGCATCCTTAAAATGGATGGCCAATAATATCCCAAAAGAAGGATTTTGTAAGCAATTCTTTTACTGGAAAAATTTCCTCACAATGGTTCATCATGAAAAGCTTTCAGGATTTCAAGTACTTCAACTTCTCGAACACATCTTCGGATAATCAAATCAAGTCCAGTTTGTACAATTCCCGATATATCTAGGAATAAGTTGCAATGGTTTTAATCACTTTTTGCTTTTCTCTTGCTAACAATTGTGGTGGAAAGTTTCTTGTACCTAAATAATTGGCAATATCTACAAACCAAGGCAATTTAGTAGATACTGCAAAAATATATTCATCAGGAAAATTGTCTTTTATAGGAACATCAACATTATTATTTTGTATTCTTCGAAGGGAATCAACAACTGTATTTTCTTTTCCTCATTTGTCAAGAATAATAATGTTGAATCTTGTAATAGTAACAACCATCTTAAAATTATTCCATTAGTAATTGGTTTATTCATTAAGTATCTAATTGAAGAGTGATTTGTATGAATAAAAGTTTCATAACCAACAATGTAATGACAAAATTTATTAATGGCATGAATAACAACTAAAAAATCCTTTTCTATTACAATGTAATTTAACTCCGCAAGAATCAAAATTTTACTTGTATAGTAGATGGCATAAGGAGTTAAATATTTTTATCCCAAGACAACTCCTAGAGTTGTATCTAAAGAATCAATGGAAATATGGAAAGGAATAGCCCAATTAGGTCCTCTTAAAATTGGTTCTTCAGTAATATTTTGTTTCAATGTCTCAAATGCTTTTGGACAATCAGAATTCCAAGAAAATTCACAATCTTTTGTAAGGAGTTTAAAAAGTGGAGAGGTTGTTTTTGTGAATTTTTTTTATGAAACTCCTATAATATCCAGTAAATCCTAGAAAAACTCTTACATCCCTTTGGCAAACAGGAATTGAAATTTTAGAAATAAGTTATACCTTAGATGTATCCACTTTAATTCCATCAGTCGAAATATGGTGGCCTAAAACAATCTCTTCATTGAACATCATAAATCATTTCTCATGCCTTAATGAAAGGTTTGCCTCTTTACATCTAACAAATTTTTTTTCTAGATTTTCCATAGCTTCTTCAAAAGGATCACCATACACAATAAAATCATCCATGTACACTTCCACACAATCATGAATTAGATCAGAAAAATACCTAAAAACTACTCTCCGAAATGTGGTAGGTGCATTACATAACCCAATGGGAGGAACCCTATAGGCATATGTTCCCCATATATATGTAAAAGTAGCTTTATATTGATCTTCTAGTGCTAGTTGGATTTTATTATATCCACTAAAACCATCTAAGAATGAAAAATACTTCTTCCCTTCCAAGGTATCTAATACTTGATCTATAAAAGGTAGTGGAAAATGATATTTTAAAGTAATTTTGTTTAATTCAGTGTAATCAATGCACACTCTCCATTTTCCATTTTTCTTAGGAACAATCACTAAAGGTGACACCCATTGACTATCTAATATTGGGTAAATGAAATTCACATTAAGTAATTTTTGTAATTCTTCTTTAACATTTTTTCTCAGATTAGGATTCATCCTTCTTTGAGGTTGTCTAATTGGTTTGTCATTTTATTCAATATAAATATGATGCATACAAGTTTTAGGATCAATCCCTTTCATGTCAATGTACTCCCATGCTTAAGCATAAGATTGTCTTTGTAGTATCTGTATCAATTTTCTCTTTTTAAATTCTTCCAGATTATTATTAGTATTCAATGTTTTATCTAGAAAAAATTCTACTTGAGAATTGCCAAATTTTCCATAGAATGTAAAGCCATTTTGTGAGCTGATGAATATTTGATATTGTATTGTTCCTGAAAACTTTGATCTTCCTCACAGTATGAAGAATAATCATTATAATTCATTAAATTTATCAATTGATCTTCTTCATCTAATTGTGAAAAAGTATAAACTAGTTGCAAATCATTAAAGTCTTCATTATCATCATCTATCCAAATATCACTTTCTATTTCATTTAATGTTTTTGCAGGAGGATACAAGGTAAACTTCTTAGTGGCATTTCCATTAGAGATATACATATCACCAGATCTACAACTTATGAATGCATCAGTTTTAGCTAGCCAAGGTCTACCAAGGATCAATGGATGACCTCCTAAATTATTCTTCGGAGTTAAAATCGTGAAATATACAGGATATTCCCAAGAATCTAGAGTAAAAAACACATCTTCTAATACTCCATCCAGTTTGATAACAGATCGATATGCTAATTGTAATAATGTAGGAGTATATTGAATATTAGGAAGCTTAAGTTGCTCCATTGTTTGTTTACTCATGATATTAATGGATGCTCCTAGATCAATTAAAGTATTTGGAAGCTCAACACCATTGATATGAATTTTCACAATAGGAACCAGGATCTAGATATTTTTGAACAATAGGTTTTCCCATCATGATATCAACAAATTTTCCTACAAATTGTATATTTTTTATATCTTTTCTTTTTCTTGTTGGTTTTCTAATGCATAGCCCCTTCATAGTTTTTGCAAATATTGGTATTTCTTTTATAGCCTATAATGAAGGAATTTTAATGCAAATATTCTTAAGTTCATCTAACATATCATAATCTGGTAAAACAATTTCTTTTCTATTCTTTTATCAATTTTAATCCTTTCAGGAAAAGGTGGATCTTGCAAAGAAACAAAAGGTTGTTCTACTAGAGGAACTATAGGTGTTTACTTTATTTTGTCATCCTTTGATGGTATAGGAATATCTTCATTTAGGGGAATGTTTTCTTGATCAAGATTTACATCTTTCTTAGGAACTTCATTCTCTTTAGATTTTCAGATGGAAGTTATGGTTGACTTTTTTGGTAAAACCCTACTAGATCTAATTTGAACATCATTTAGACCTAATGGGGTAATCATACAATCCTGAAAATTTTATCCTTCGACAGTATAAATAGCTTTTTGTTTTTTACTATTTGGATTCAAAAGTGGTTGGGCGGGTATTTGATTGGGGTTTTGAGGGAATGGTAATGAAATTTGTTGATTTGGATTTTGAAATTGACGAAGTTGAGTTGGTTAAGGAGGATAATATTGTGGTGGAAAAGAATGATATGGTTGTTGGAACTAAGGATATTTTCCATAATGATTTTACCAACCTTGAGCCCAAGATGTATTTTGAGATTGTGGGGGCCAAGTTTTGTTGGGTTGTGTTATATTATTTCCACTACCACCCTTGTATGTTGTGTCAAGGTATTGCTGTGGAGTCACAAGGGAAAAAAAATTGGACCCTATATTAGG
>APFE030073066.1:180313-207197 GCA_000404065.3 Pinus taeda
CTGGTGTGAAATGGCTCATTATCATTTTGCCCTCATGTGCATCATAGGCAGACATGAGTCTTTGCTAGTTAGTGGGAGCCATTTTCAACAAATGATTATACAATTGTAGCCTTATGGGTTCATTTCTCTTTTTGATATCCTTGAATTGATGCTTGATGCTCTTTTCACCTTCCCTCTGTTGGCTTGAGGAGCTAACTTCTCCTCCTGCTGCCCTCTCTTGTTCCTGCTGGAAGGAACTTGCTGAGGCGTCCATGCTGGGCAGGACTATACCCGAAGTTTTCCCTATTGGCATTTCTTCTTCTGAAAAAGGGTTTAACCTTTGCCTCTTCTCCCCTTGAGTTGTTGAGGTAGTAAAGGGAGTCTCTCTGTCCCTTTTCCTGCTTATGTCCTCTCTTTGTGGGGTTTGGAGGACTGAAGAATCAATTCTTGATTCTTGCCTAGGAGGTGCCATTTGTGTTGGCTGCTGCTCTGTAACCATTGGGGCCTCTGCTGTTTGTTCTCCTTGCCATGGCTGCTCCTTTTCTGGCTATTGTCCCTGTTGTTGTTGCTGAACCTGTGCTTGTTGTACCTGTTGCTCCATCTCTTTTTCCTTGCCTTTGCTGGGAGCTTGATTTGTAGTTTTGACTGCCTCCTAATGTGCTGTGGAGGATGAGGCAGCTACTCCTACTTGAGGCTTTGGCAGAGAGAATACCTGTGCAAGAAGTTCCAAGTCAGCCATTTTAAGAAGATCTCTTCTTGCTCTCTCATTCAGTTCTTCTTGTGTAATAGGTTCCTCTAGTGTGCCTCTTTTCCATTTTGATTGATTTGCATATTGTTCAATGTGAGGCAACCTTACATGGTCATAACTAGAGAGCCTATATTTGACCCTTCCTTAATGATATGGAGTGATTGGGTTATAAGGTTTCCAAGGAAACTGGGTCTTTAGGCCAAGGCATTCTAGCTTTCTGTCAGCTTCTTTCCAGCCTTCCTCACCTTTGTTCAAAACAAGGTGGCCCAATTGGTTTTTCACTTTCAGCTGTGCCTTCTTGCCCTTGCCTGAGAAGTGTATCATATCAGCATTCCCAAATTGCCTGAAGTATTCAAGGGCAAATAGTCTCATGGGCACATACTTAGGCAGTCTGTATGGGGGTAACTCACAACCATATATTCTGATAACGGTGTATTTTTGGTAAAAATACCAATCCCCAATGTTGTACACTTTGGACAACTAAAGGATTCTCTGCATCTCATCTGTCAGTCTTGGAGGAGGCGAGCTCAGGAACAGAGACATGGCTGGGTGGATGAAGAGGTCTATAAACTCATAGTAAGTGTATGGAGAGTAGGCTCTGTAATGAAAAATTGAGCTCCAGTACACTACAGATATTGGATTACCTTGTGCATCCACTCTTTTAACAATGAAGGAGAATTTCTCATGCTGATAGTATAAAATTAAGTGGTAGATGTAGGATGTGTATCTGAACACCTTCTCTCTTGACAGGTTCATAAACTGCTCATGCATCTTGTCTGATATGCAGGTGGCATAGTCATAACAGATTGGAGTTTTGCCAGGGGAAAACATAAGCATCATCACCAGTACAATTTCATCAATATACTCATCTGATTTATAACCCAGGATGGAACTGATCATATCTGCAAGGTCTACGCCCAATTGGTTGAGGTAACCAGCAAAAATAGGAGGGTATTGCACAGTATCAGAGTTAATAAACAGTTGGTTCAGATTTGTGATCTGAGCATCTCTCAACATTCTAGCTCCTTGGTTTATCAGATCCAAAAAAGACAGGGGAACCAATTTCTTCTCAGTCTTAAACTGCAGCATCTCTCTGATGGCCTCAGGGGTGATGTAGAACACAACTGAGCCTGAAGGGTCAAGCACAGCTCTTTGAGTGGGATCATAACATACAACACACAGGTGAATTAGGTCAGGGAATTGGTTGACCTAAGGAAGCTTGAAGACTGGGAGGAAGGAGTCCCAAATACCCAATATATCTGTTCCATCTAGATGTTTAGCCTTTAATTCATTTAGCAGGTGGAGGTGGAACTTGCTATGTGTTAGGGAGTCTTCTGAGATTTGATAATCCAAGTCTGCTAAATCCTGCCACTCCAATTCTCTCTGAGGGGCATTCAAAGGGGCAACATTGAGGGCCACAGGTGCTACTGGAGTCTCCATGGTTACTTAAGAACTCTGTTTTGTGTGCAAATTAGTGTTACTTGTGCTGAGTAACAGAAAAAGTATTGCTTGGACAAAGAGGTGAATTGAGAAACAGAGGACGATAGGGTAAACTTGCAGCAATTGAAATACTGCACACAGTCACTTGAGAAGGCGAATACTTGTCTTTAACAGACCTTTCTCAATAATTAGGTGTAAGTTCCGGGTTTCCTGTTCACGACTGCGCGAACAGAATGCAGGTTTCAATGAAAGTTTTTGTTTTAAACAGGCTCAACTAGTGAATTTCGACCGTTCAATTTTCAATGGGAAATGGGTGCAGGGAATTTTGCCAATGAATTATGCGTTTTTTCAGTGTCTTAGGTGAGTTCTCAGCTATTGCAAACAAAACCAGGCTCAGAGAAGATTTGCAGGGATAAATACCTGGTAAACTCGACGGTCCGGGTCACGAATGCAGGTGGGTAGGTGCGCCGAAGGTCTCCAGGTCGATTTGAGCAGGTTGGTGCAATTTTGGATGTAAAATGGATGTAGAGGGCACAACAACAGTTTCTGCAAAAAGTGCAAAAAACGCGAAAAATTGGCAAAAATATGGATTTTTGGGACATTCGCGCCTTTTTCGGATGACGTCAGCATGACGTCATCCGGTGTGTCAGGGTCGGATGACGTCAGCATGACGTCATCAGGTGACGTGGCGGCTTATGAGTGGTCCACGGGGGTGGTAAGGTGGCAGACAGGTGGAGCAATGGTGGACAGGGGCGCGGACGCGGAGATGACGCAGGCAGTGACGCGGCGATGATGCTGGCAGGCGGATTGGTGGAAAACCGGAAACCACAGCGGTATCATATCACACCGTTTTTTATACGGAAGGGAATCTGTCAGAGGGGGCTCCGATACACTGTGGGGGCGACACGTGGCCGAGGCCTGACGTCAGCCTCTGACAGATATCGGACGATAACTTTCGGACGTCGGGGTCGGCCCGATATCCACGTCAACCTTCGGATGAAAAGCGCCCGACCGGACGGTCGACGGGCCGATGAACTATGCGGATGATACGACATCAGGGGGGCATTAAAATATTATTTTCCATGGGATTTGTGCCCGGCAGGACCCTTAGAATTATTCGTGAATTGCATGGTTTTCTAAGGTATTTTTATAAAGGCGTGCTAATCACAAAAACTTAGGAAAAATGGGTTTTCTCATAAAATTTCTTTGCAAAAGCGCACGCACCTCAAACTTTGGATAAATGCAAAAACAATGGTTTTCAATGTATTTTTGTATAAAAATGCGCATTAATCCCGAACTTAGGATAAAGTGAAAAAGTGGGTTTTCAAGGTATTTTTTGCCTTTTGAGCGGGTTTGAAGGGTGCAGATGGGTTTTTCCAAGGTTTTTTAGGCAAAATGAAGGGTTGACTAGGTAGATGAGTTCTGAAGGAGGGAAAGAGGTTAGGCTTGGGTTCTCAAACTGACCAAATGTCAATTTGATTCCCTAGTAGTAAACATATGGCTATAATGCCAAAGGGGGATATTTATAGAATGTTTGGGGTTTATACACCATGGTGTTATAATAGTAGGGAAAGGGCGACATAGGGAGTTAGATAATAGAAGTTAAAGGTTAATATGGAGGGAGAAGGTGAATGAGGAGTGATATCACTAAGTTTATTTGAAAACAACTTAGTTTAGGGAGTAGATCAAAATGAAAAGAATTTTGCACGAGAAATGTGGCTTTTAAAGGAAACAAGGACCAACATAAAACCTTGAATTCTTTCATAACCACAACTGTTGAAGGGATGTTAGTAATGAGTGATAAATAAGGAAAAAAGGGAAGTTAGACATGCTCCATTGTGTTGCTTTCCTTGTATTGTCCACAAGATTCAGTTTGAAAAGAACACCACTTCTGCAACCCCATCTACCTACCGGTCTACTTGCCTAGCATTTTTTGTTTCTTCTTGGAGGGTGCACTTGGACTTGCAGACCCTTATGTGCCTTTTCTTTTCCATTGGATTTTTCTTTTGACTGCCTATCTAGCACCACCCTTATTTCTTCCAAGGCCCCAGATTAAGCAGTTGGGAACCTTAGCTTCTCTGCCTAACTATTGGTCTGCCAAGATTAAACAGTTTGGACAGACTTTTTTCTCTATTCTACAACAGAAAATTGAAACATGGCATGATCCAGATTAGACTGTTGGACCATCCATCAAAATTTAATAAACATCAAGGCATGTACACACCTTGCCTTTCCTTGGAAATATGGGATCTTTGTATCAGCAAAGCAGAGCATATTTGGCATTTGAATTTTCCCATCATGAAATATGAAACCTATTGGTATAGGTATCCAACACCTGAAAACTTTGATCTTCCTCACAGTATGAAGAATAATCATTATAATTCATTAAATTTATCAATTGATCTTCTTCATCTAATTGTGAAAAAGTATAAACTAGTTGCAAATCATTAAAGTCTTCATTATCATCATCTATCCAAATATCACTTTCTATTTCATTTAATGTTTTTGCAGGAGGATACAAGGTAAACTTCTTAGTGGCATTTCCATTAGAGATATACATATCACCAGATCTACAACTTATGAATGCATCAGTTTTAGCTAGCCAAGGTCTACCAAGGATCAATGGATGACCTCCTAAATTATTCTTCGGAGTTAAAATCGTGAAATATACAGGATATTCCCAAGAATCTAGAGTAAAAAACACATCTTCTAATACTCCATCCAGTTTGATAACAGATCGATATGCTAATTGTAATAATGTAGGAGTATATTGAATATTAGGAAGCTTAAGTTGCTCCATTGTTTGTTTACTCATGATATTAATGGATGCTCCTAGATCAATTAAAGTATTTGGAAGCTCAACACCATTGATATGAATTTTCACAATAGGAACCAGGATCTAGATATTTTTGAACAATAGGTTTTCCCATCATGATATCAACAAATTTTCCTACAAATTGTATATTTTTTATATCTTTTCTTTTTCTTGTTGGTTTTCTAATGCATAGCCCCTTCATAGTTTTTGCAAATATTGGTATTTCTTTTATAGCCTATAATGAAGGAATTTTAATGCAAATATTCTTAAGTTCATCTAACATATCATAATCTGGTAAAACAATTTCTTTTCTATTCTTTTATCAATTTTAATCCTTTCAGGAAAAGGTGGATCTTGCAAAGAAACAAAAGGTTGTTCTACTAGAGGAACTATAGGTGTTTACTTTATTTTGTCATCCTTTGATGGTATAGGAATATCTTCATTTAGGGGAATGTTTTCTTGATCAAGATTTACATCTTTCTTAGGAACTTCATTCTCTTTAGATTTTCAGATGGAAGTTATGGTTGACTTTTTTGGTAAAACCCTACTAGATCTAATTTGAACATCATTTAGACCTAATGGGGTAATCATACAATCCTGAAAATTTTATCCTTCGACAGTATAAATAGCTTTTTGTTTTTTACTATTTGGATTCAAAAGTGGTTGGGCGGGTATTTGATTGGGGTTTTGAGGGAATGGTAATGAAATTTGTTGATTTGGATTTTGAAATTGACGAAGTTGAGTTGGTTAAGGAGGATAATATTGTGGTGGAAAAGAATGATATGGTTGTTGGAACTAAGGATATTTTCCATAATGATTTTACCAACCTTGAGCCCAAGATGTATTTTGAGATTGTGGGGGCCAAGTTTTGTTGGGTTGTGTTATATTATTTCCACTACCACCCTTGTATGTTGTGTCAAGGTATTGCTGTGGAGTCACAAGGGAAAAAAAATTGGACCCTATATTAGGTGGGAAGACCTACCTATGGTTGTGTGCATGGATTTCACACATAGTTTTGGGTATGATTGTTTTCAGTCCATGGTATTTTGTAGATCTGATCAAGGGAACTACAGTTATGTTCTAATCCAGGGTTAATGGATTGGGGTTTCTGGATGCTTCAGCATGTATATATATGTATTGTAACATTGAAAGGAATATAATGAAAAATCAATATGTTAGTCCCGGTTCTAGAATCCAAGGTAAAATCTCTGTGTATATTTGTTTTATATTTTATTCTCTCGCCATTGTTTATTTTTTGTTTTCATAATTCGTATGCAAGTAATTTGTGTACATGGTTACAACCTACATATTCCATATAGTGGTCTTGTTCAGCGCCTTATAGTCAATACTGAGTCTCAAGGTCTCATACTTCTTCTATACCAATACAATCAAGCTCCCATAGGGTGATGAGCTTGGCCTGATGCGCCCTTTCTGCAACAACTCTTGAATCTTCTTTTTGATCTCATTGTTCTCCAAAACAGATTTTCAATAGATTGATCCATTGGGTAGTGGCACGCCTAGGGTCAAATCGATGGAGTGCTTGACCTGACAGTGCAGAGGCACCCTCGTAGGTGAGGAGAAAATTTCCTTGTACTCCTCCATGACCTTGTCCATCTATTGTTGTTGTGTGGAGGAGCCCTATCTAGAAGTCGTGGCCATAATCTTCATCTTTCCTTAAGGGAAAATCATAAGGAAAAAAAATCTTGGTATATGAAATTATCTTACTGCATTGCTTAGAAGTGATCAAAGAGATGGTTGTAGGAGGGGCTGCCTCTAGTATCATGTACAACTTATTGCCCAAAGTAATAATCATAGAGTGAGGCCCAGACTCATATACAGTATGTCGCTTCCACAAGTATGGTTGTCCTAATAATACATCAAAAACTTCAAGAGGGGAAACATCACACAGTACCTCATTTGAGAATGGATTGATGTTGTAGGGAAGGTGGCACTACTGGCTAACGCAAAGATCTCATCCTTGGTGAAGCCACTGATGGTGTACGGTCGCAGATGTGATGTAGTTGGTAAGCCTAATTGCTTCAATATCTCTGCTGAAATGAGGATCATTTGGCTCCCGCTGTTGACAATGAACTATAGCAGAGAACCCTTCACCTGCATCTATGAGTGGAAGAGGCGTTCCCCCTCCTCTGGATATTCAATCTCATCCTTCTGGATCTTGGTGGTGGCAGTTGTGGCACTTGGCTCTACATCAATGATATGCTTCCCTTTGTCATTCCCCTTGTTGGGTTCTAACTTAGAGTTGGAAAATGCATCTAATTTGGAAGCCTTAAGCTTGGCCACCAGTGACTTATTGGCCTAACACTCACTCGTGTTGTGAGTGGAGCTCTTATGGAACTCACATCATTTTTCCATGTTCTTCTTTGTCTTCGTGTTGTTGTTCTTTTCTTGTAGCTTCGGCGAGTTGTCATGGGTCACCTCACCTTAGCTTTGTCCTTTTCTCTGTGGTTTGGGGGTGTCTTTCCCTTACTTCAAATTCACATATCCAAAGATTCACTTCTTTTGTTTAAAATCCTTCTTAATCTTCACATCATATCAATATGTTGTGTCGAGCAAGGAGATGTCCAGGAACTCCATCTCGTCCTGGATGTACCTTTGTAGGCAGTTGTAGTACTTGAGTACCAAGTGTCGCTCAGAATCCTTGATACCCAACTTCGTGTGAAGGGTATGAAATAAATTGCTAAACTCTTCATGTCTTGGTCCCTTCCCTGCCGCAACATGGTCTACTTTATGTATTTATCCTCATAACTCCCGATAGGGTAGTACTTCTCCTTGATGGAATCTCGGAATGAATTCCAAGTGGATGTGGCTAAAAATATTAAGGGTGTACTTTTGTCCTTCTTCTCACAATAGGTGTCCCACCAGTCCTTGATCTAGGGGTGGCTTTGAGAAGTGCAAACGTGATCTTTTCCCGGTTGGAAAAATCATGAACAGAAAATATCCTTCTAGCATATTTAACCATTTATCTACGACCCCCGCATCTATATAACCTTCAAATAATGGGATGTCAAAGTTAACTTGTACCTTAAAGGGTGTGGTGCTTCCAGAGTAGTTGTTGGAAGAAGATGTGTCACCTTTAGGTAGCCACCAAAGGATCTAGTCAAAGTTGTCCATCATCACATTCCTTTGTCGCTCGAGGGCTTCTTCGAGCAATATTTTGAAAGGATCTCATGTCCCTTGTCTTTTTTCTCTTCTACCATCGGAGGCTGTCGGGATTTGTGAGGCTGGTCTTGCAAAGGTTTGACCAGTTCGAGCCCTAACTCCTTATATCGTGACCTCATTGGGGACATGCAAATAAAAACTTAGAAAGAATAGATCACTCCGATACCACTAATCCGAACTTGAAAATGAATGCAACAAAGTACTGATATAACCATAAATAGAGAGATGTAGTAGAAATAACACTTCATTTCATTAATATCAAGCACTGAAATATGCTTACAAATAGAATGGAAATAAAACTAGCTTGGTTGATGGTAGCTTATCTCTTAGAGGAGATGTGGCGGTTTTATGCCTCTGAACTGTGTTACAATGAGGCTCAAAGACCTATTTATTATTGAGAAACAATGGAAAACCTAACCCTAGGAGATGAAGCGCCAAAATTGTGGGTCACGTTTCGGTAAATTGGTATATCAATTTCCTGGGGTCGTAACTTTGTCATACAATCTCTATTTGGCTATCATAATACCTCATTTCAAAGATCTTGAAGAGGAAGTCAAAAACAAACTGGGAAATTGATTTAGGTCTTTTCCAGTCTCTGGGTTTTCCCTAAAACTGTGTTTCAGTCCCTCAAAATGACTACAGAAGTTTAGGACCCAAAAGACTGTCAAAAATAATAAGTTGTGCTATAATTAAGGAAATTGAAAAGAAACAATGGTGGGGGGACAAGTGGAATAGGCGCATGGCCACCAATAGCTACCTGGATCAAATAGTGGAAATAATAAAATAAGATTAGATTACATCATCAAATTTTAGAGGGGAAAAAGAAAAAATTACTTTTTCAATTTGTATTTTCAATTTATCTCCCTACCATTTTACTCAAATTTCAAGTGGGAGCACTCATTGGATGTGGAATTTAATTCTTCATCCAAGGAGTACCCATGTTGCATACTTTCAATAGACCCTGTTACATGAAAAATGAAAAATACATGAAAAAACATTATTGTAATCTTATTTTTCATGTGTTTGTCCTTTTTCATGTAGCAGTGTCCATAAAAACTATGCAACATGGGTACTCCTTGGATGATGAATTAAATTTCGCATCTAATGAGTGCTCCAAATCGAAATTTGAGTAAAACCATAAGGAGATAAGTTGAAAATACAAATTGAAAAAATAGTTTTTTATTTTTTATATTTTAATCTTTTTACTTTTTTATGGTGATTCATCCCCTATGGTTGACATCATCATCTTGAATCCTATTTTTTCTTATAAAGTTGATTTTGGTTGTACATTTTTGTTTTGAGGCCCATTTTTTACCTCAAATCTTCTCCAATGAACTATTCTACCTCATGGAGGCTAAGATGGAAACGCTTGGATGATCAATTCACATTGCCTGGCTACCTTAGCTAGTTCATATATGGAAATATTTGTGTGAGCCTTCTTCATGTCTTCAATAATATTGTAACCAATATCTTCATCTTGAGCATGGTGTGCTGAAGTGGTAGGTGGTGTGACTTTGTATGATACCTTAGGGGTGGTAGACTTGTTCTTGTAATTTCCAAAAACATTATTTTGTGATTGTGTATTTATGGATTTCTTCTAAGTGCCTTGAGAAGGATTCCTAGGAGGTAAGATATTTCTTCACAATTGATTTCTCACATCTTGCTTAGGAACTAGTCCTTTGCTCCTCAAGTTATATTGCTTAGTCAGTTGCCAATAAGGAGCATCACCCGCTAGGTATCACTAGCACCTAGTAAATCATTATTGAATATAAGATCAATAGTGAAAATTGAATCACCTATTTGATTTTTCTTTTGTCGAGGGAGGTTCATCAGTCCCTTGTGTCTACTCAAATTCTCTTATGTTTTCAAACTTTCTATAACATTTGCAACCACAAAATTCAAGTTGTGCTTCCATTGAGGGCATGTTTTCTCTGAATGAGCCTCTTGATGAAAGGTACAGTAGTTATCCATGCCCAAGTTCTCAACATTAAATACAACATTGGATCTTTTTGCACACTTAGTCGGTTGATGGAAATTCTTCTTAAGAAACGACTTAAAAGACTTGTTGTTAGTATAAGCTCACTTGACTTCCTCCTGATTTTTGATGCTTCATTGGTTAACAACTTCAGATATTTAGTCAATTTTTCCATGTCAAAATGATATTTCTATTTAGATTTTGTATAAGAGGCTTGGGACTTTTTATTTACATCTTTGGAGTCTTTTGAATCTTTCTAATCAACAATGACCCCAATAGACCTTAAGTCCTTCTCAACGATAATTGCTTCTGCAAAGTTAAGAGCCAAAGTATCTTTTTGTAGTAGTATAGTAATATTTGGTAATTGAATCATGCAGTTCTACATTAGTGGGGAATTTATTCAAAATATGTGTAAACATTTGATTGAAATCCTTGAAATTTTTTTTATCCTCCATCTTAAGGTTCCCAAGTTCTTTAAGTAACATCACTCGAGTTTTATCATCAACAAATGTTTCTAAGAATAATTGTTTAAACTCCCTCTAATTATGGATTGAATTCAGTGGAAGGATATGGTACCTAAGTTATGCTCTACCTTCTAGTGTGTATGGAAATAATCTACAAGCAACATCATGAAAACGTACCTCTAGCATTCGTAGATGCAAGGAGAAGTCATCAACATGGTCTTCGACCTTCGCTTTCTTATCAGGATCATACTTTGTAAGCAGTGTTTCTGGGTGCTTTGGTAAGAAATAGAGATTTCCAGGAAGATCAATAGGCCCTTGGGCCATCCAATACAATTGTTCATCAACCATGTCTTCATTCTCCTCCTCCTCCTCACTCTCTAATTTGGAAGACTCTTCTCCTTCACTGTTCAAATTCTCATTATTATCAGGTTTTTCATCTTCCCTTGGTTGTTCCTCGTTAGAAAAATGAAACTCTTCCCCATCTTCCTCCATATTTTCCCAATAGGTCGTGGAAAATCCCTTTGTTGATGTATCCCTTTAGAAGAATCAACTAAATCTTCAAGGGTTGTGTTAACCTACTCTACCACCGACGAAACTAGCACACCACAGTGGGTTGTTTCTTTCTTTGTTTTCTTACGAGGAAGAAAATATGAGACAGGAATCAATCAATAGATCTAGAAAACTGGCAAGTGATAGGCCAAAGTGTCCGGAATTGATTATAGGTAAATTTGTATACAAGCTCTGGTCCTTGGTGAGATGAATCTCCTTTCTCATAAATGAGTTGGAGTGAGGCCCGGATGATTATTGCCTTGTATAGAGGGTTCTTTATGTGGATGTGTAGAGTTATCAATGATAAAAATGTTGCGCTCCTTATAACACCATAATTGTTGATGGTGTTGTATGTTTCCAATAGTAAGGGGGTCTCCTCGATATGAACTCCCAATTAGACCTCACACCATTTGGAATAGGATCCCCAATCGGAAAGTATGGTTGGTTTCCATTATCTCAAATATCTACCTTGCCTACAATAAACAACACAAGAGAAACACGTACTTTTGAGATAAACAAGTTAGCCTTGTGATGTATTCAATTGCAAAGTG
The DNA here is from genome assembly GCA_000404065.3 of Pinus taeda. Lineage (NCBI taxonomy): Eukaryota > Viridiplantae > Streptophyta > Pinopsida > Pinales > Pinaceae > Pinus > Pinus taeda. The sequence goes on from APFE030073066.1 coordinate 192,015, forward strand.
TATAATGGTTCTTTCACAGAAAGGAAAAGAGAGTGATTCTTTAAGAGAAAAGTAACAGTATTATCCTAATAAATAAACATGCGTACATATGAAATAATAGTTAGTAATATTGCGGAATAGTTCACAAATATATAATGATCATCAAAGCATAAGACACATTATTGAATGATGCATACTAAAGCCAATGAAATAGTTCATTTTAATTAGTATGTGTTAACATAAGCATACACCGCAAAAAATGAAAGAATAGTCTTGAAATCATTCACGGCATATGCATGAAAAGTGTGACGACTTCAAGAGAATCAAATTATTAAGTGAGAGTCCCGATATACACCATTACAATGATACAACACTATTTCCAATAATAGAACGCTAAGCAACTACTTGCTTCTCAAAAGCCTAATTTTCTCTCATATGCTAGCTTGAGAAGCCAAGGTGAAAAGTCCTTCGCTTGAGCTATGAGGGTGTATATACAACAAATGAGGTGACTCTCCACCTCCCTTGTGACTCTTGAGCTCCCCTCATGACTCTTGAAATTCCATGTGACTTTTCAAACTCCTATGAGACCTTTGGACTTCTACATGAATTTTCACATTCTATGAGTGGCCTTTGGACTTCCACACATTTTACATTTTCTCATTTTTGGAAATTACACAATTACATCCACAATAATTTGAAAAAATACAATGACACATGAGAATCTTGAAGTGACACTTGGACAAGCCATGACTTGGCACTGATGACATGGAACTTTATATTGATGTGTCAATGTACAACTTTCCTCCTTGTTTTCATCTTTGTATCTTCATGATAGGTTTTGTGAGTAATTCATATTCATCCTCTAAGAGGTTGGGATGATGCGGAGCTATTTATGTATTCTTTGACCTTCCTTCTTCTATCATGGTATGGTGTCCCTTCATCTTCTTACTTGTCGATCTCTTTGTTTCTCCAGCTTCACAAGTGTCTTCTTACATGATTTCCTTAGCATCCCCTTTCAGAATCATCATGTCATGTCAAGATAATAGTATCTGCAGATGAAATTAACTCACGACAAGATGACATTAGTATGGAAATCTCCTATTCTATCATGAAACTCACTTATTAAACCCGAGACAGAGTGTTGGACTGAGGAGGAGGCTCAAGGATTATTTAGTGCGCAGTTTCAGGAGGCAATTATGAAGGTCTAATCAATGTGACTGCGCAATGAGGAGTGGCTAAGGGGTTTGAGCACAAGAATGTGCAATTGATGGAGTCAGTGATGTAGTGAGGTAGGCTTTCTCACTGTGATTTTGTAGTGCGTTATCATATGGAAATCGTACACTCATCTATATGTGTTAAGAGACACTCAAAGTCAGTGATTAGCACATATAGGGGTGACATTTTCAGATGGAAACACCATGAAGACTAAAATCAAAATCTTTCCTCAAGTTCAAATAAAAAAATTAGACCACGCGGGTGCACCACTAATGGAAATTAGAAAAGCGCAGTTCTTTCTGTGATAGCCTTGAGCCCCAAGAAGCCATAAAGGCAAGGAATTGATATCTTTCATCTTATTTATGAGGTGAACCACCACATTAATGAACCAAGGGGAGGAGAAGCGACCAAGAAACTCTATAAATACAAGTTCAAGGAGAGCTAGAAAGAAGAGGAAGCCAAGCATTTTTATGTTGCCAAAATTTATCCTTAAGCAATCAAGCATTTCATTGAGAAGAGAATTTCACCATAGAGGGAGTCTTCATTATTCTTTGAGAGAGAGAGAGGAAGCTTGCAAAGAGATTGACGAAAGTAACCTCCTTCCTTAAGAAATAAAGTGTGAAAAGAAAGTGCATAGTACTTAGAGAATGAGTCTAATACATATGTCTATGATAGATAGGACCCATTAGCACAACAAAAAACACCAAAACGACCTCTTAAGGATGCATTAAAACTCCCCTTCACAAAGTGTGACACTTCCCTTACCAAAAGACAACACTTGGAACTTCTTCACAAAGGGACTTAGAAACTTGGAATACAGAATGTATATTACTAGTAGAAATGACAACTCACCTAATTAAAGAGAGGCTCAAAAGTTTGAATATAGACCAAAACATGGAGGGCGTTGTAGCAGCGACAACAGAAAATTAGGTGTAGTAACATATAGTTGGTCTAGAAAACTGAAAACCCACACATATTATCCATGTAATAAATATGCTTCCTTTTAGTGAATGTTCATTGGATATTTTTTCATGATCCTCAATCTGACATGGTATCAAAGCAAAGTTCTCCTTGCATTTTTGTCTTCCTTCTTCTCTGTTTGATCTTTTGTTCTAGTTTTCCTTCAGTAACAACCCTATAGTAGTATTATGCATGGAACAACTAGACATAGCATTGTGATTTTGATTTGAATGAGACTTGGGTGTAGAAACCTTGTAAAATATTGTAATTTCGTAGACAATTTGGATTGTTCATTAGGGAGAAGATTTGTTGGTAGAAGTTGTTAGAACTCCACAATGTCCCAAGACTGAGAAAGGAGACTGATGGAGGTAACCTCAAACCAAATTTAGATTTGGTAGCTATCACTACCAGATCAAAGAGGGCTCTCACAAGAATCTCAAAGCCAATGAAGTGGCTGGAGAGGAAATAAGATGTTAGGCTAGATACTAAGCTCACTAGGGTTTGATTTTAGGGTTTGCTGGATGAAGCTCATAAATCTAGGAACTAGGCTAGGGTTTCAAATGATCAATTGCAGAGATATTATGGGGCAAGGTAGGTATGATAATTGTGGTAGAGGGATGAAAAGATAGAGGATCAGAATGAGCATGTAACTATGAATTCACTCATCAAAAGAAATAGAAAACTAGCATGAAAATCTCATCAAAACAGAGCATATACTTATGAATTCTGCTTAAACACATATGAGATGATCACAAGAAAGAATATATATGGTAGTAAGGAGAAATATATATTCAATTTGATGATAAAAAGGAGACATTGTTACAAATAATACCACAATAATCCAAAGGTAATAGCTGCAATTGCATGTTGTATTACTGCAAAAAAAAGTGTACACTAGCTCCAAGCTATGATTATCAAGCATCCAACCCTCTCTATGACTTAGATCAGGATACATATAGAACAAAAACCACTTTTCCCCTCTTAGGGATTGAATCCATCATCATAGGAACCGTTTACATCAAAATATCTAACCATACCTAAAACTAGGGAGGTTAGAAACCAATTCCTTGTTTAGACTAACTGACTTGGTTTGACTTTGAAAGCATTCATTACAATAAAATTCACTCTTACTGTCCCTAGAAAAATTAATTACATCATTTATAATTGTCTCAAGACTAATTACATCAATAAAAAATCAAACTCCTGACCATGAAAACTTCGAAAATAGGTTTCTCCACAGAAGCGCAACGAAATGTGCATAAGTGTAGCATGCTCTTAGTAGAAGCATAGCAAATTTTGGCAAGATGTTTTGGAGGCCTTCCCAGAGGCGTTTTTGGCTGCAAATGGTATCGCTGGAAAGTTGGGTATGGATTCTAGGCCTATGAAGACTCAAGTCTTCAAAAAATCCTCTCCAAGACCACTTAAAACTCAATTTTCCACAACTACTCGAGAAGTGTAGCATGAGGTCCAAAAAGGTGGCAGAAACATGAAAATTGCCTAGTTCTTTAACTTTTTCTCTAAAATTATGAGCTGAAATGAAAAAAAAAGTTTATATATGTTATTTAGGGACCAATATATTTCCATACATATAATCCATTTTTCATTTGGATGCCCTGAGAAAAAGCGCAGCGTGGCCACACTGGGCTTTTGGAGGGTCAAATTTCTAGGTTTTTTGCAAATATATGGCTCAAAGATGTAGACATATCTCTCTAACCACAAACCTTTCTACAAACTTGGGAGAGGTTTTTGTATATAATATTTTCTTAATAAAAATCTCTCTCAGTTGTCAAAAATACTTTCCCATTGGTTCAAAATGAAATTTTGAAGTTGGTCACAAAAAACGTAGCGAAAAATTATAGAAGCACAGTGTGCAGTTTGGAGAGTGATTTGGAGGCCTTTCTAGATAATTTAGCTGCCAAAAAATATATGTTTTGAAATATTATGATGTCTAATACACAATATAGGCATCAATAATTGCAAACACTTGCTCCAAACCCCTGAAAAAATGACTTGAATTCAAGTTGTCTAGAGTGCAACAACTCTCCTATAGTAACTGTATTTTGGGAATTTCTCTCAAATAATAACACATGTGCATAAACGGAAGGAGGTTTTTTTATTTTGTCTATTATTGACAAAAACCTATTTCACTTTTGTAAAATTAATCTTCTTTACTTCATCAAAATGATTTTGAAGTAAGATTGTCCCTGTGTGCAGCAAAATGACCTCAAAACCCTAAAAATCGTGCCAATTGCCTTTGCTGATACCAAGAAGTCCATCCCTGGTATGGTGGTCTTGTTCCTCTTGAAATTGGTGGCAAATAGACTAGTCAACTTAGCCTAGCAGCCCAATTCTGGAAATCTATTACAAAACCCTAGGCAGCCAACATCTTCAAATGATCTTTTGATGAATGGTGAAGCATTGATCTCCTTCATATTGGATGATTGAAATCTAGATATGTTCCATCCCTTTTTATATTTTCTCTTCTCACTAGCCAAGGTATCTTCTTGCATGGTATAAACCCTAGCTTGTTTGGAGGGAAGGGAAGGGTATGATAGGGAAAACAGGGGAAAATGGGGCAGCTAGTTTAGGTAAGGGATTTGAGAGGATAGGGATTAGGGAAATTTATATAAACAATATAGGGGATAGGGATATATGTTAGGGAGAATTAGGAGGTGGAATCACTTGAAATGAGTGAGGGGGAGTGGGTAAAAAGGCTAAAACATAGTCCTAACCCAGAATTTGGCAAAAATGCAACGTGGGATAGGGTTTTAGGGGAAAATGATGGGAATGAGGGAGATGAGTGTGAGAGATGTTTTGGGGAGGTGTATAGAGTGTGTTCAAGGGTGTTAGGGTAGGAAAATAGGAGATTTTCTAACTGAAATGATGCAAACACTAAGATAACCCAAAAATGCAGCATAAAACCCTAGGAGAGGGATTTGACCAGCTGTTGAAGAAAATTCACTCAAAGAGAGCTGATGAGAGGTTACACTTACTTGATTAGAGCCTCTTGAACCTATAGAATGCTGATTGAACCCTTTGGTAGCCTCCTTTTAGCTCCAAAACCAAAAATGCAATGTGCTAGTCAAAAGCACAACATGCTAGCTAGTTAGGGTTTGATTATGGAGAGATGGAGGCTTTGAAGGCTAAGATGAAGCTTAATGGTGGAGAGGTTCTCTATGAAGGTAGAATGATATGTTTGAATTCTTTAGATGGTCTTTTATAGCTTGAAAAGTAGATTTTTGCTTAGGTAGTGATGTGACATCATTATGTCTTTTTAAGAAATAATGAGATGAGGTAGTGTATTGTAGCTTTGTAACTTTATTAGGAAAATTTACATCTTCATGAAGAGTGAAATGTACTTTTTGGAATATTTTGAACAATTTCCCTAATTACTAACTCCAATGATGACTCTGGTGGTGACATGACTCCTAAATGACAATGATGATATGACCTAATAATGACACCAAATGAATACCTAAAACCAAACCTTGTAGTGATATGATGACCTTCAATGATGACCAAGACACTCTTCTGGTAACCTATCACAAGGAGCGATGACAAGACCATGACAACATTTTATGACCATGAGCATGGAGGGAGTAGTAAGAAGACCTGGACACTAACCAATGATCAAATTTTATTTTAAAATATAACAATTTGACCTAATGACCCTATCAACCACATGGAAAGAGTACATTTGATCACTGGTGACTCATAGAAACTAGAATAAGTTATATTAATTTAGGGTTTTTTGCCCTAAAAGGCAACCCTCAGTTTATACAATGGAATTTTACTATGGTTGTGTATTATTTTGTGTGAGAAAAAGAGAGGAGATGGTGTGAGAGCGAAGAGGAAGTTACAAAAAAAAATTGTAGGTTGTATCCCTTCAATTTGTTGGATAATATAAAAGGAATGACTAGCTATTTCTTTGTGGAAATAGCCCAAATTGGGTGGACAACATATATCTGTCTCTCTTGTTTTATGTTTTTTTGTGCTTGCGTTTGCGCAATATTTTATGTGTTCCATTTCTCTATTACTTAAGATCAAACAAAATCCTTTGGTAGTCTAAAACATGCACCACGAGAATGGTATGAAAAGATAACCGAACATCTTTTGAAGCTAAATTTTAAACATTACAATCTTGATGATGCAACTTTATTTGTCAAAAATGTTGGAAAAACGGTCATGTATCTTGTAGTATATGTAGATGATCTGTTAATAACTGGAAACAATGAAAAATATATTTCATCCATGAAGAAATGTTTTGAAATGATAGAACTAGGGCATATCCATTATTATTTTGGCATCGAAGTCAATCAAAATCCAAAATACATATTCATTTCCCAAAATAATTATGTTAGAGGACTACTAAACATCTTTGGCATGGAATATTGCATCCCTCTCTCCACTCTAATGGAATAGAACTTGAATCTTACATCGAAAGAAGGGAATGAAATTAAGGATGCAACTAAATACAAACAACTTGTAGGAAGTCTCATCTACCTTACCATGACCAAATCAGATATCTCATACGCTGTGAGCATCCTTTCCAGATTTATGGAAAAGTCATGTGAGAGACATTGGTCTATTGCGAAAAGAATCATGAGATTCTTAAAGGGAACTCAAGATTATGGACTTAAGTACATCAAGGTGGATGGTTTCAGTCTTATTTCACATTTTGATTCAAACTTGAATGGGGACAAGGAAATTGTAATATCAACTTCATGATATCTCATGAGTCTAGGATCAGCATTTCTCTCCTAGAGGTCACCCAAATAGCCAGTTCCAAAATATTCGACAACAGAGGCAAAACGTGTGGCGAATGCAGAAGCGGAAAAGCAAATTGTGTGGCTCAGGAAAATACTTGAATACTTGTAGGAGAAACAAGTGAAATCAACTCCTTTACTTGTCAAAAATACTTCTGCAATCAAGTTGGCCAAGAACCCCAGATTCCATGATCGAACTAAGCATATTAACACAAATTATCATTTGATTTGAGACCATGTAGAGGCCAAAAGTATTCATCTAAGGCATTGTTCCAGAACTAAGCAAATTGCAAACATATTCACCAAAGCACTTGGAAGAGAAAAAATTGAAAAATTCATAACGATGTTTGGGCTCACAAGCACCCCTTCATATTAAAGGGGGGATGTTAGACACCTTAATCCTTTGGGATTATGATAGAAAGTAACTAGTCATGAAAATTAGGTGTCATAATGAATAGTTGATTGGGAAAACTGACAACCCACATGTATTCTCCATGTAATAATATGTTTCTTTTTAATAAATTGTCAGTCTGACATACTCCGATATGCACCTTGTGTCACTTTAGATGGGTTGTGATCAATTTGTCTATCTCTTTGAATCCCTTGTGTTCCTTGACTTGTCTCACCTTTGCTCTACGTGTCTATCTTTGTATTGTGAAAAGTGATTTTTTTATTATGTTCCTCATCTTTCCCATTATCATTACATTTCTCTTGATTCTAACCATTATGGTATTTTTCTTCCATCAATACTCATTATTCTATTTTTCTCTTCAAGAAATATTTTTTGTCTTTTCCATTGGAAATCCATCACTTGTGCTCTTTCATTAACATCTTCCATGCTAAAAATACCTATCAAAATATCATCATATTTTTTTCTCCTTTAAAAAAAAAAAAAATCAAAAGGAAAAAATTTGTGAACATAGGACTTTAAATACTTAATTGATCTATAGTGGGAATTAACTATATCCTTGGTACCATCCATGTAGAAACTTACATGATGTAACCAAATGAATGGCCTCTAGATTTTTAGCTTCTTTTCTTCACGATTGGTATTGAGTAGAGTGTAGATGCCAACATCCAAAGGTAAATGTCCCCAACACTTATTAGAGTTCATACTTAATGACCTAGTAACACCTATAGAAATAGTTCGATGAGAAATTTCTCTTAATGTCAACCTCTCATGCATATTTTTAGACAACAAATGTGGTTTTTTTCACATTCAAAAATCCTAATATATTAGAAGCTTTGATATATGTGTCAATCTTCTATATTTTTTATGGTATATTTAGCATCCTAACATAATCTAGAAGTTGGTTTATTGAACAATATTTCATGTAAAGGAGCCATGAAATAATCACAAATGTTATAGAAATAATTTCAACACTTAAGATCCCATAGAATGAAGTAATAAACCTGAACTAGTTCTTGATTTGATGTCCAACTCCATTTTATGAGTGGAAATGGAATTTTACACAAACTACATCCACTAAGGAAGATGACATGAAAAACCAACAGCAAACCCAATGAAAATTACAAATATTTTTTAACTGTATGCAATAAAAGAACTCATTCCATCTTAAAATGTTAAAGATCATTTTCATCCTACAATTTGAATAACTTTGTTACTAATAATAAATAGAATTTTTTAAAATTTTGAATAAAATAAAACTAATTTTCTTTTGTTTAAAAAAATCAAGATCATACCACCCATTACCCATTTCTGCTTAACCTGGTCATTTCCCACTTAAAAAAACCTAACTCTTTTACTTTAAAATCATATATAAATAATATATCTAGGAATTTCTTCTTAAAAGACTAACTTAGAAATTTTGGACAGATTATCAAACTTAAATGAAACAACTATTTCCAAGAATTTACATATAATTGATTACTGTCCAAGTATTTACATCAACATGGTATACAATATGCTATATCATTTCATAATATGGCAAGATAGTTGGCCTTACCGTAACTTTGTGAAGCCTCGACTTTTCGATGTTGTTTAAGGTATCTTTATGTGATTCATATTCATCTTCAAAGTTTTTAATCTCAAACTTTTTATGAATTTTTCGTATTCTAAACAATTTTAACCTTATTTAATGAATTATATTTGAGTAAAATGATTAATTTAGATTTCTTCTCATTAAACTTTTTATTTTCTAGATATTTTTATCTAAATGAAAAAGATGTATTACTTAGGTAACTCAAAAAAACATGAAAAATATTATAATAACAAATTTTACTTAATACGTACCATAATATAATTAGTAAAAAAACATATATATATATATATATTATATATTCCCTCCTCTTCAAGCATTTCTTAATTTCGGCTATATTATAGATATTATCTTCTATCTCCTCTCTAACAATCTGATTTCTTAAAGCTAATCCCTACCACCTGTCAAGAGTAGTGTTCCCGATTAACCATCACCTTCAAACAACCATGGTTCCTGGATATTAGCTCCTAACATCCCGATCAAAATGATGATTCCTCGATTTAAACCCCTAACATCCAAATCATAATTGTATCAAAGCAGGTGATGGTTCCATGAGAATCAGGCTTTTATCGACCATTCTCTATGATTCTTGAATCTCTCTTGCAATCATATGAGCGGTGAAATTCCTACCACCACCCTAGCAGCACGTTTCAATGCGTCTTCATTTTCCCTGCATTCCTTCACTCCATTTTTTGAAGTAGGAAACTAAGAAGCACAAGCCATGTCTAATGCCAGATGAACAGAGTAGCCATTAATAAACCTAAACATTGTAGAGCTGATAATCTATGCTGGAATTTTCCTCCGATTTTTTATGCTGCTATATATGTGTTGTGCAAGGCCGGATTTATCATATTTTCAAAATTTTGAACATTATTCTTCGCTCGGTTCGTGCAGGGCTTCAATGAAAAAAATGGCAAAGCAAAGTCGGAGATTAATATACTGTGAAAATCCATTAGTTGCAGTAGCTAGGGTGTCCTGGATGATGGCAGAGATTCCGCAGAAGGACAATGCGCATCCGAAGATAGCCCCTCTCAATGGTGGATCGTGGAGTCGTATTGTTCCCCCTGTTCAGCAATTTAGGAGACGTGTTCGCCTTTCCAATTTGACAAATTAGGCCTCCGCCCAATATAAACATGGCATTCCCCACAGCAAGGGATTTATTACCCAACTAACATCTTCAAAGGCCAAGGCCAAAGAGACACCCAATGGCAAAAGAGACTCTGTAATTCAAAAGGGTGTTGCAAAATTTTCTATCTCTCCCAGAGATCTTGCAAAATTTAGTAATGTTGGTCTTTTTTAATCGAAGAGATCATGTTGGGTATAACTAGTTTCGTTTAAAATTTGTAAAGATCATACTTTCTCACGTAACCTAACTATTAGACCACATCATTGAAACTCTAATAATACTGAAATGAGATTCCAAAAAAACAATGTAGCCCACAGTAGCTCTGTTTCCTCTAATCCATACCACAGAACATCACCACCCTAAAGAAGAACTTGAACAACCGCCTGGGGCTGATTTCAAATGCTTTCCACTTTCTGTTCGAATATGCAGCCCTTGATCGCTTCGTATATTTCTTGGTTGTCTACAAACAAGAAGTTTAATTATGATTATGGGCATTGCGAGGTTTGAGGTCCCCACCTTAGCTTTCGCTTACTTCTATATGGCGTGTGCATAGGGACGTTATATTTTCATTCCTATCTGTGTTTATGGGAGATATTATATCACATACAATTGCATGTACATCATCAGAATGCTTCTTGTGATGCAGATCCAAAGTCGCTTTCAGCATGTCCAATCTAGCGAGCACATGGATGCCATGGATCTTTCCCTAGTTGCAAATCATATACCAATCTCAGCGTATCAACTAACAGCTTGGTCATCATTTATGTTTGACTTTCACATCTTGCTTTTCTTCTTTCCAGCGGGGCTTTACTTTTGTTGCAAAAGATTAACGGATGCCATTATTTTGCTATATGGCCTTCTCAATCTATATATGCAGGAGCATCCAGCTAGGGCACCATGATCGAGTGTTGGTCTCTGCTAAGGTGGGAAGTTTATTAGCATATTGGTTTCTTTATGTTAAATGTGTTAAAATAGGGTGTAGGACTTTGTTTTTCTTTTTAATCTCAGTATTAGTTAAGGACAGTTTGGTTGGTTAGGGTCACTATTTTGTTTGTTTTTAATAAACAATAGGTTAATAATTGTTCTGTCATTTTAGGGGAAAAAGAAAAATATGTCTAATGTAAAATCTTGCAGTATAGGCAGAACCGAATACATGAATAGTTATGTAACTAATAAGACTTGCAACTGAAAAAGTAACTACATAGTTCAGGAAACTGTGGACAGAGGACATAAATGTAACATCGAAAATCATTCAAAAGGTTCTGCATTTTGCATACAATAATAAGAGACAGAGAACAAGCTTATTATCCATCCATTTGTAACAATTTCTTTGTACTGTGTATCTATATTTCTCAACCATTAAATAATTCAGAATGACAAATAAAGTGTAGGCATACAGCTTCATGCATTTCCTCTCTTAAAGAACAAAGCACTGGCAGATTGATCGCATACAAGTTTTTCAAAAACGAGAATGGACAAACAGTCAACAAGCCCGTGGCCAAAAGAATTCAAAGTAGCATAACCAACTGAACAAGAAAACAAGAACTTGAGCGTCAAGTGGACAAACCCCAAACAGAGGTAACCCGTGACAGTCTATTCAACATAATTTCTTTTCATTTCCAACGGAACAGACAAAAATATATGTTTGTTACTACATAATAGTTCAGTATTACATTGTCGAAAAAAGTAGAAGAAACAATGTCCATGAAACAGAGAAAACCCTAGTCGAGGGTTTGATATAGTGAAACCCTCGTATCGAACTGTATTGTTCAATGAAAACGAATTGCAAACTAGAACTGTAACAGAGGTGAACCCAGGTCACATAGCGACACAAGCAAAGACATAAACAAACGAATTTTGTGGCGCGGCCAACCAACAAATCACAGACCCTAGTTACAACCCTATGAAGACTACGGTGACAGAACCTACCAGAAAGGAACCGAAAGGTTTGAGAACCAAAGTGTTTGAAGCCATCCACGTCCAAGGTCGAACCTTGACTTGTGAGACTAGAGCACAAAAAACCTATTAGTCTAACCATGCATAAAAGAAAACGAAAATAAATACAGATCGGGCAAAAAGAGAAAAAAATCCTTACCTGGGGACGCGTGTGTACAAAGAAAACGCAGGCTATTGAGCCACAAAACACGGAATCCACCTAAGACGAAGGGGCAAGACATTGTTAGCATTGGAACCAGGCAAAAATAAAAGTGAAGCATGGAAGGTTAAGTTACCTGGGGAATGAAAGCAGAGCAAGGCCACTGTGCTTGTAACCTGGAGCATGCGGAGACGTTAACAAAAAAAAATTAGCAGAAGAACCATAACAAATAAAATAAACAGCAGGATTGTTATAGACATTTTTGGGCACTTCAACCCCAATCATAAATTTCCATAAACTAAGGGCTCATAAGTCCCTAGAAGTGTTGCTTCACTGCCTAAAGGAACAAGGTCAGCTGATTACATCATCTATCAGAAGTTCTCCACTAAAAACTGCTCATAAATGGTCAAAACTAGACCATACTGAAACACCAGTGCATGGTGTGCGATGCATATCACCTTTCCAATGTATAGGGTGCGATGCATACTGAATTTCTCCTTTGTAGGGTGCGATGGTCGGGAATGGACAAATGGCTGGGACAAAATGCGAGGTGGAAGATCATGGAATCTTCCAGAAGCTTCCCCTCTCACACTTGCCTCTCTGTTTTCGACCAGGGATGAGTAAGAGATCATCATTATCCAAGTGGAAGCAGGAACTATCAGAGAAAGGACACTAATCAAGATCCCAAAAGATGATTCACCTCCCTATAATCATCTATATATGGATCCCTCATCACAGAGATCCAGAGGCTGGAATTTTGTATCTTATAGAGAAGTGATGTTGGTTTTCTGGTGTACCTCCACAGTGTTGGGTGATCTAAGCTTTGCTTGAGGTGAAGAACGGATTTCTAGCTAGAGGATGATGCTGGGTCTGAAAAAATGGTTGTAATCCTCTTGCTACTTTTCATCTTAATAAAGCTATTCTAATTTTCCTCCATATTCTTGTGTACTTATTTGTATATGCATTTGTATGGTTAACACACATCTGGTCCTGTGTTATTTATGAATATAGATCTTTGTTCTTTGATAGTAGTATGTTGTTGTGATCCCACAGGTGCTCTTTGAAGCTTGGCAGATGAAGAAGAAGCGGCGAAGCTCTATCAGGAAAAATAGGAAATCAAGCGCAAGACTAAGTTTGGTATCCTTGGCTCTCCTCTTAACTATTTTCATAAAGGAAAACGAAAGTATACTTTACTTGTTTATTTCTAAGACAGCCACCCATCTTAGTGGGAATAGCAGCATCCGAGTGGACACTATTCCTGGTAACAAAATGGCGACTCCACTAGGGAGCGACTAGATTGTTTATTAGCCTATCTACCTTTGTTTCTTTTATAAACTCATAGACGGAGCTTGAAGCCAAGCCAGCTAGCCTTCGAACTGCATTTGTTATACAAATGCAAAGTAGATCAATGTTGCTTCAGTCTATCTTTGGGTTTTGTTTATGAATTAAATAATCGATCTACAAACGATCTAATTGCCCTAAGTGGTGGCTCTAGTAACCTCTTTAGATCACCCCTGTGTTTTACATATATTGAACATTACTTACTCAACCTAAATACCTGAACTGAATTGCAAACTGTGAGTGGAAACTTGTTTAAAGTCTCGCTCGGTACCATCGCACCCTGCCTTCAAGGCAGACTATATGCATCGCACTTCTCGAGTGCAGTAGGTGCGCTGCATACTAGTTTCATTGTGTAACAGGTGCGATGGTCAGGGAAGGTTAACTTTACCTTCAAACTGCAGTTTTTTCTCACTGTTTTCAGTCCCATTCAGGAATTTTGTTGTCTGTAGTCAATGTATCTCTGTGAAAACCCCCTTCTCTTGCATTATTCTGCCTCCTTAGTGCAAAGAACTGTAAGTGTTTTTATGTATTGTGCGCCATTTTCAGTTCTCTTTTGCAAAAAAGTAGCATAGTCAAACTGTTGTTTCTGGATCTGAAAGTGTCGTAGCTATCGTTGTCTTGTTCGGCTCGTTAAAACTATCGAAAACTCATCCCTTTTGTATTATTTTACACTTTTTCAGACTTAAGGGATTGCATGACAAAAAAGAATCGTTGGAGTCTCCTTTCCATTCCTTTCAGACTCTCTAAAATTGAAGGGGCCGAGTTATTTTTGTTGTTAAACTCGTTAAAACCAAATAGCGACAAACTCGTCCACATGGACGAGAACGAGTTTCACTGTCGCTAGGCTCGCTAAAATATAGAGACAAGTTCACCCGAAGGGTGGATTATAGAACAAGCATATGTTATCCTCCTCAAGCTTGACAAAAATAAAGAGGTACTGGTCAGCAATGACTGGGGAAAATTGGGAAGAAAACTTGAAAAACTTTATTGGTAGCAAGTCGCTCTTGAACATGACACTTTCCTTCCACATCCATGCCGGGTTGGGTTGTTCCGTTAACTGGTCATCACCATTGGTCCGTCACACCATCCATCTTTGGGGTTAACGCTATCGATCCATCGTCAGTGTCGCCGATATGTTCAAGAGAAGTCATTCAGACAATTCACCTGTGTCTCACCCACTGCAATACATTCAGGCTCCATTCCTTCATGACCGCCACCCTGAACGCTGTATCGTCAGATTGTTTTCACCTCCAAAATCATTTTCTGCGTTCCGTGACGTTGTTGTGGGATTCATTAAGGCCCTCCTGTGACAAGTCGCTTCTTGTCGACATCAGCTCATTATCCAAGAAGTTGACTTAGGAACAACCCTTTCAATACTTTGAAGCTTGCATGCCTCAATGGCAAGTTTCTCACTTTCGGCGACAGGTTTACATCAATGGCCTTCGACCGAGAGATTTTACGTGGTGTTCAACGCCAAGTCATTTTTCACACCATGTGAATTGTACTGTAGTACCTTGAGGGTAATTGTCATTATTGGTTATTCCTCTCGTGCCTATTAATAACTTACATCATTGGCTGGTAATCAGGCGATGTCTTTCCATGTTCGACTCCAGAACATTTTTCACATGGATCGACTTGTACTCCGAGTGAAGATTGAACGAGTTTTGAAGACCCCGGATCTAGTTTCATCCATCCAGGCTG